>NMRB01002639.1:53388-96039 GCA_002633025.1 Notospermus geniculatus | reverse complement strand
TTCAACCTCAGATGCCTCCATCATTGACGTAATCATCATATCAGACTTGATATTTTGTCCATCACTCTCTTAGTGACGGTGTAAAAGGAAAGAATGTCCCCAGGAAAAACTGTCCCAGGAACAAAAGATCCTATTGTTACATTCTAATCTCTGGGGATTGGTTTTCAATATTCATGCCGCTTATTCCGTCATCCAACAATAGAAGTGGACACTTTTTACAGGGGGACACTCTGTACACTCTATACAAGCTGCAAAAAATGGTGCAATAAGGACTTTAACACCTAGAGCAATAGAAACAAGTTCTACCCTTTAGCTAGGTTTTTATACCCTAGAAATCAAATGAGCTGATTACTTTTGATCTGAGATGTTTGGGTCATGGTGATATCGACGTTCGATATCACGAAATTTGATATTTTGAGATTACTTGCCACACTGTCAACTAATCAACATGAAACAAGTCTAAATTCATGCCTGCTTATCCAAGGACAGGACTGTGGTAAAATTCTCAGCCTCATGTGTCCGGGTGATTGAGATATCATGAGATTTTGATATTTTCAAACTTGATAATTTGCAATATCTCTGCCCGTGGTTGAGGTAGAGACATGACATCACCCACACTTAGGTTATTGAGCATGCCCATTTCGATTATGCAATGACCTTGATGATCAGGTCAAGGTCAAACTTGATAATATGAAATGTCTCTGTGGTAGCAGTGGAGGTTTGATAAAACCCATATTTAAGTTATTTAGGATGCCAATTTCGATTATGTAATAATCGTGATGATCATAGGTCAAGGTCAAGGTCAGAGGTCAAGGTCAAACTTCCCAAAGAACTGATAAACAATGAAACTCACTGAACAGAAAGTGGATAGTATAACTTATAGTACAGTAGAGACCCCTATTATCGAGAGGTTGAAATATATTCTGGATAGCCCCATTTGAAGTTTGATGTAAGTTTCTGCCTGTAAATGAATGTAATGAACGCAACTTGTGTTCATATATTGTGTGAAGGGTCTCTTTCCCCTTGCTACAATTTCAGTGAATTACATATTCAGTGGCAATTACGCAATGAGGTTAGTGATAAAGGCAATTCCCGCCCTTGTTCATCAGAGGCATTTACAAGCAAATACTCGTTTTTTTCTTCGTTTTTTCTTAAGAATAAAGCTTTTAATTACTTATGGTTGATGATACACTTGTGTTACTTAACATGGCTGACCAGTTACCGTACGTCATCACAAGACATGTGTTTTAGAAATCACTTGAAATCAACAACAATCCACATTGGAAGTGCAGAAATGAAAGTGAAGTGCAGAAATGAAATGTGTTCTAGACTTCATTCAAGCCAAAGCATTTCATCTTCTTCGGATTCCTAACAGGCAGAAACGTACATCAAACTTTAAATTGGCCACTGTCGTAATATTTCTGTTCACCAGTGTACATAGTCACATCTTCAAAAGGTACAAAGACCCAAAGAAGGGCCAGTTTCATTGAAGTTGCCCTATTGTGTCAAGCGAATTTTTTCTCTGGAAAATACCAACATAATATGGGTAAATTCATCATATAGTTGCTCATATTTTAGTTCTATTATTTTCAGGATTCTGCAGTCGAATTTTCTCCTTCTCTGCCTTCAGTATATATAAACAAGTGGCACCATATTGGAAGACGTACCTTTCTTTTTATAAAAATGGTATCTGTTTCCTGCAAACTTTACAATATCTTTATCGGGACAGCTTTTTGACTTGAGCAGGCAGGCGGGATATGGTCGAAGACGGTACTGAACACCACGGCATATAATGTGTTTCTGACAAAGTCCCAAACATAGCGAATATGAAACTGGTACGTTGTCATTCCAGTCTGATATGTACACATCGTTTCCCCAGCAATCTCCTTGCCTGTGAGTAAAGCTCGACGGGACGGGATGATCGTCTGCAAGTACGTAAACGTTTGTGCATCGTCTATTTTGGTCTTGCATAGTGACGCGTAAGTACCGTGGCGTTCCAGTTTTCCAGCTTTCCCCTCATTGCGAAACGAGAGAGACAAATTGCTCTGTAAGTCATAGCAGTCGACCCGCAAAGGTATGAACAGCGCCACGACGTGTCAGCCGCGGTATTTGGCGGTACTAACAGCTAAATCACTGAACGAAAGCGAGGTGGTGACGTAAGCGTAGCCGACGCTATAAAACAATCACTAATTACGCACGATTAGTAAGACGTTTGAAGGTGGCGTGATGTTTACATGTTGATGGATGTTTCTCTACGAAAGTTGCCGAAAATTTCATCGAAATCGGTTCAGTTTTAGTCGAGTTATCGATCGAAAGGTAACCTTGTGTTTTCGAAAACAGGCGTTCTTCAAAGTGCGTACACTTTCTTGGAATAGTATTTTGAAACTTCTGCTTAGGTCATTCGGGTTGTTATAACATAGAAGAATCCACATGCGAAGCGTGGTTTTATGCACGCATGTCTGAGGGGTTGACAATCACCCCGAAACACAACCACATTTTCAAGAAATCTCTTTCGCTTTATCCATTGTCTAACTGGTTCCATGGGCTCCGACGGTGGCGCTGACTGGTCGAATCGTCAGTCAGCGCCACTCGGCCGCCAAGGAACCAGGTTTATGGCTGCGAGAATCGTTACCTACTGCTGTTCAAACTGCGTACAAAAACTTGGAATACCATGCCGATGTATGAAATTAATACAGATTGGAGGTTGATAGTTTCTCCATCCATTCAGTTTTGCTGGTTTTATGCAGGCAAGTATTTATTGGAGTTATGGCGATGTTTTTAACAACGCTCTACTCCAAGTGACCTCCAATTCTGTGCGGAGGGCGAAATTTCTTAAACGATTTCTCTTCACTCGTTTGCATTATTCCAAAATAAATTACACTAATGGAAAGGTCAATGTCTTAGCTAAATACTGATGTATTGTTTATGTGGTTGAATTTGAACGGTCTTCTCGATAAACGCACTTTTGTGCGAGGTGTCCTATTTCTCGAATGAGGTGCTCGAGGAGCCATGTCGAGGGCCCCGATCGCCTATTATTTTCCCGCGTGCAAAATAAATCTGCCGTAGAAAAGGACATTTGCGGGTCGACTGATAATGTCTCCTGAAAACGTTAAACTGGCAGCTAATTTCGTCCCGCGCCTTTTTGCGTCTATTTTGTCAGTGTTATATATACTATTCTTGAAAATACTCAACACATCAAAAATAAGCGTATTCTTTGGACGTTTTCGTATACATACACGTACATGTATTTTATTTTCAGGTTTCACGGCAATTTATTTTCAAAGTATGATCTTGGTCATGGCTGGTTATTTTTGAAACAGTTACATTTACGAGACCCGAGCGACAAGAAATCAATAGTATTGTCCGCGAGAAAATCGGATTCGGATCCACTACCATCCACTAGATTACCAATGCGTTACATCAATTTAAACACAGATCAATTCAATACATCAGTTCGATTGAATACATCAATTCAGACTTCTTTCACCCCGGCTACCACGTTAACTCTTCATTTGCCACAATCATGTAATTTCGGGGACCGAACCTACGTTTATTGTTGGTTGGGGGAAGGGGCAATAGGCCTACACGAAGTCATGGATTGCGTTGCTTGTCTTCTCAGCATGAGAACATTTTCGTGTCCAGTATGGCTAAGTTTCTAGCGGTGGGACGCCGCAACCATTGTTTGTTTCTGCGGCATTGGTCATCGACAAAGGATGCGGCATCGCACGGCTCGAAGTTCGCGTGAAGAGAGATTATCAGCCTATCTCTTGTCGAGACGTTGGATGGTTGTGGCTGCTGTTGGCTGAGGCTAAGGGCTGGTTCATACTCCGTCCGGATTTTACGCCGACTGTAATCAATTTCAATGTGTGCACATTCACGCCTTAGAAACCTGCGATCAGTTTCATGCGCTTGACGGTCCGCGAGCAAGTATGAACCAGCCCTAAGAATCGCTGAAAGGGTAAATGTCGTCCTGGGTATACAAAGATTACCCAGGATCTCAATCTTCATTAAAACAATACCCTGGGTGTAGTTTTGGTAGCCGAACATCACCCAGCATCGTGATATGACACCTGGATTCAAGGTTGTCGCGCCCGTGGTCACGTGACAGCCTGAAGAATGTCAAGAACAGGTACACTCAACAAGTACCGCGGCGCGAGACCGCGAGATTTCACGGGATTTCTAAATAGGACTCGTTCCTAGGCACTGATTGCAGATGCTGGGTGATGTTCGGCTACCAAAACTGCACCCAGGGTACTGTTTTAGGGAAGATTGAGATCCTGGGTAATCTTTGTATATACCCAGGACGACATTTACCCTTTCAGCCTAAGGGTGTAAACACACTGCGAGCGAAATGGCGAAGCGAAGCGAATTTCCATTGTCCTGTAGCGTTACAGGCCATTGTCATGCTCCCAGATCTTTTCACCACATCGCTTCGCTTCGCCGTTTCGCTCGCAGTGTGAACCTGGCCTAAGAATCCATTCACGCGAATTTCTAGCGATGCGATGTTGCAACCATTGTTCTTTTTTCGCCGCGTTGGTCGTGGATGTGGCGTCGCACCGCTCGAAATTCGGTGAATGGATTCTTAGCGATAAGCATTATTCATACTTCGACGCACGACCATCGCTGGCGACCAACGCGCGATCTTGCGTTCGACGCGGACCCCGTCGTGATATTTGGTCGGCGTCTGATCGCGAGACTGTAATTACTTGAGTCATTTCATGACGGGTCGCTGTCGCAAAAGTACGCTGGACTATGAATCAATTCCGCGAATTCGGCCGGCGTCCAGATTTGATCGCGCGTCGGACGCCGATGGTCTTGCGTCGAAGTATAAACTAGGCTTTACGGCCACAGCATTGGAAATAATTGTCGGAGCTTATGGCAAGCCGTTTGTTCATTATTTCCAAAAACTTAGTTTTTGCTCTAGAAACTAGGTTTTTGACCTCAAAAACTAAGTTTCTGGTCCAGAAACTTAGTTTTTGGACATCTAACTAGTACTTTGGATCCAGAAACTTAGGTTCACGAGCAAAAACCAGGATTCTGCACCAAAAACTACCGTAAGTTTCTGGACCAAAATCTTGGTTTCAGAAGTCAAAAACTTAGTTTCGGGCCAAAAACTTAGTTTCTGCTTGCAAAAACCCAGTTATGGAAAGCTGTTCGTTCATTAAAGGCAGAAACCATGTTTTTGACTTCAGAAACTATGTTTTTGGCCCAGACTTAGTTTTTGATGAATCAAACTTGTACTTTGTATCCAAAAACTAAGTTTCTGGAACATAAACTAAGTTTCTGGACCAAAATCTTGGTTTCTGAAGTCAAAAACTTAGTTTCTGGCAAAAACCTAGTTTCTGCCTGAAACTAAGTTTTTGCCAGAAACTAAGTTTTTGACTTCAGAAACCAAGTTTTTGGTCCAGAAACTTAGTTTTTGGTCAGAAACTTAGTTTCTGGATCCAAAGTGCAAGTTACATGCTCAAATACTAAGTTTTTGAAGTCAAAAACCTGGTTTCTGAACTACGACTTTCCATAACTGTGTTTTTGAAAGCAGAAACTAAGTTTTTGGCCAGAAACTAAGTTTCTGACTTCAGAAACCAAGATTTTGGTCCAGAAACCAAGATTTTGATCCAAAAACTTAGTTTTTGGTGCAGAATCTTAGTTTTTGCTCGTGAAACTAAGTTTCTGGATCCAAAGTACTAGTTAGATGTCCAAAAACTAAGTTTCTGGTCCAGAAACTTAGTTTTTTTCAAATTTGTTTCCAAACTTAAGAAAGTTTCACCTATTTTCTGATTGGTGGAGCAAATAATTCTGGTGGGAAATTTGAAATGACAGTGAGGTAATATTTTGTTTTACAGGTACTGTAGTTTCCTGTCATTACCAGTCTGTTCCATGGTGACTATGCTTGCATCCCGAGGGCCTGGCCTGTAAATGTCGGCAAGGGATGTATCATAGTGCATTTGGTGAAATATGAGAACCAGCTCTCACCAAATGCTAGTCCCTGGAAACGACTTCTGTAGGGATTGCACTGAATGTTCCTTGTTTTTATTTAGGTGAGAACATATACAAGTTGTTAGAGAAAGAAGTTCAGTCCAGAGATATTCCATGGGATAACTGCCTGTCCTACGGTACAGACAATGTCCCTGTGATGGTCGGCAAGCGGAAAGGTGTTTTTGCTTACTTGCAGAAGAAGAATCCACAAATGTATCTGGCAGGATGTCCAGTACATCTCATCCATCATGCTGCTGAGAAAGCCAATGCTTGTTTGCCATTCAAGGTTGATGAAATTTTAGTGGACACTTAGGCCTACTTCTACCTTGAGCACTCGAGCTGTCGTTTGTTACATCATGAGGGATGGCAGGAGGAGTTTGAAGTTACTCATCAAAAAATCCTGAAGCACTGCCCACTCGATGGTTAAGTATCGGTAGATGCATTGATCGCCTACTTGAGAACTGGGAGGCACTCAAGAACTTCATCAAAGAAGAATATGATGCTCAGAAGAAAGGTGACGTTGACAAGGACAAACCAAAGACCAGAATTGACAAATCAATAGAGTGGGAAAAAATATGGATAAACCTTAAAGATACAAAATGTAAAAATAAGCTAAAGGATTTCCAATGGAAAAGTTTACATAACACATGCAACGGAATATGTAAACTATGCAACTCTGAGATTGAAGATCAAATACACCTCTTTTTCAAATGCGTAACCCTTCAACCACTAGTGGAAAAACTTCAGGCCAAAATCAAAATTTTGAAATTAACACCCCTATCAGAAGAAAATGTAATTTTGGGGTGCAACACAAATCAAACAAGGAAAGAAAACCGAGAATTCTTAAACCTGATTTTGACGTATAAATGGATAGTTTGGAAAAACAGGAATAATAAAATATTTAATAACAAAACTGAAAGTGCAGAACAGTTGTTTAATAAAATAGAAATGTATCAGCACGGTGAGAGAATGTATACATAAATTCTCTTGAAAAAGAAGGTAAAAGAATGTAATAAAAATAGGAATGCATTGTAAAAGAATTGTAAAACGAATGTAAAAAAGAAATGTAAAAAGAATGTATTAAAAGGAATGCATTGTAAAAAGAATGTAAAAAGAAATGTAAAAAATGTAATGTAATGTACAGTTTGTATAATGTAATGTATAGTTTGTAAATAAAGATACAATTTAAAGAAAAAAAAGACCAGAATTGAGAGACTCTATGATTTCTTTAGGTCGCCAACAAATAAGCTGTTCTGTCTATTCCTAGCTTCAGCCAATACAGTCTTTCAGACAGTGGTAACAAATCTACAGGAAGATGCACCAAACATCCACTCTCTTCGAAGAACCCTCAATAAGCTTCTGAGAGACATTCTGCTGAGATATAAGACTCCTGGTGCACTGTATGGTAAGTATTCACCAGCTCTATGGAGGGCCACCATGCAGTATGTGACATGCTGAACCATCCACATTGCCAATCAGTGTTCAATTAGGATTCCCATATTTGTCTTTTTTCAGGAAGGTGCATCACTGAAGTTAGCCTTGATCCAGGCCCTGGAGAAAGGGAAGATGCTGCCATCTTCATAGGGGACAGAGCAAGAGCATTCCTTGCAAATAAAGCAGAAAACCATCTCCGGGAGAAGAGAATCGCATCCTGGCACACCAGGGGCATCGCGTGACTACACCTACTGTTTCATCACTCATACCCCTGGCGTCAATAGCAGCATTTCTATTTCACGGCTCCACCTTGAACAGTGTGTAGTGGGTATTGCTGCCTGGGGTAGAAGTCTGTAGTTCGACGGAATGACGCACTACCCCAGGTAGGCCTGGATGGAGAATCGAGGAGTTCTATGTAGTAGTCAAGAACTACTACCGGGCAGCTGCTCGCTATATAAAAGAAAAGTTGCCACTTAACGATGACTTGCTGCTCCATGCAGAAATTGCTGATGTTGAGTTGAGACTCCATGGGCCTACAGTGGCAGACCTCAACTACTTCTTGGACAGGTTCCCCAGCTTGATTCCAGAGGGTACATCTGTTTACTTATTAGAGATGTTCCAATAGGCTTACTGTATTTTGCGTAATATTACGCCGATTTAGCGTAATATTGCGCCAAGGGAGAATTCATTATTTTGCTAGCATAGAAAGTAGTTCTTGAAAACTCGCGCAGTGATCCCATAACTCACAGAGTTATCCGCGACCACGTGGCTCACGAAGTGAGCAACGTTACAGGCCTAGTCAATGGTGTGCCTATGATTACTTGTGTCTGTAAATAAAGGAAAATGAAAAATGAAAAAAGAAATTAAGAAATGAACAAATTGTAGGCCTAGGCCTTGGCTGGTCCATGAGCTCGAATTTAAGACTCAAAACAAACTTCCGATTCATGCAGCCGCAACAGTAGGACCTAGTCCTAGGCCTACGTCCGGATTGTACGCTTACCGGATCAGCCCTTCTCGGCGTCAAGGCCGAAAATGGGCAGGGGCGTCACGTATTTAGGAAAAACAACGTATTAAGCTCCTACCGATAGACCTACTGAGATTCACCTGTCAGCTATCTTACCCCATCTGTGGTTCTTGCAACAAAACTGCAGAAGAGAGCTCTCACTTAGGGCGATCGCCACATTTTGCCTTGAGACCCCAAGATCTACGACCCCACCAAGTGAGTTGAGCACCGCTCCCAAAAACACACTGCATGAATTCTCTGCCGGTATCACTATATTTACATAGGCCTACCTCTTATGCCTCCCGCTCCATGCATCATCGATCGATGGGGCTGTGCGATTAGGCCTATCCATAATACATGTATATACGCATGACGTCATGACGCTACCTGTAAAAACAAACATAGGCCTATTCGCCCGGCAGCACTCGGAAAAATTAAAAGCCCCACTCACAGCAGACGTCGTCATAAGAAATCAATATTACTCATACAAGAGCGGACGACGTCATCACGACACTGCACGTGGCGAATGGGGCTTTTAATTTTTCGGGTTTTCCCGGCGATGTTTCACTTTTGCCACTCGTTTCAGGATTGCCTCGCCAAAGTCAGTATTACCGCATTCACATTAATTTTCGTCTGTTTTGGAGGTGGGTACATGCTATACAAACAAAATAAGGATTACATAGGTGGGCAGCTGATACTGTACCTTCAACAAAAGGTGGTTTATCAAGGCAATTTTGCATCGAATCGAGAAAAATATGCTCGATTTTACAGATATTAGCAATAGTGAACACTCCCTAAGGCTCCAGTTCCATAGAGCTCACGTTGACACTTTTCACGCGCCACGCTTCACGTTTTCCTTTCGTTCCTCGGAGAAAGCATGTCACAGGACAGGTAATGTGTGTCTCGTTGTGCGCTGAATCGAGGAACGAAAGGAAAACGTGAAGCGTGGCGCATGAAAAGTGTCAATGTGAGCTCTATGGAACTGGAGCCTTAGCGGAACTAACTGACCTCGTCCCCGAGATGCCGCACATGCATTGGGTGTATGTTTCTGCATAGGCATCGAAAAAGGTACCATGTTTCCCGGTTTTCCCCACAGCATTACGCCAGGCGTAATGATTACGCAAAATACAGTAAGCCGTTCCAATATACATGTACTCATATTTCAACCAGCTGACCCTGATGGAGTTCCAGAATGGACTACATGTACCTATATTTGTTCTTTTCTTTTACAGGAGTTTCAGGGAATCTCTTGAACTGCAATTTGCAGATTATCAGTGTGCTGAGAAGGACCTCATTCAGAAGAAAGATCGGATGGATGCCACTTGGGTCTCCATTGGGAAGATAGAGGATGAACAAGGGCAGAAAAGATTCCAGAATTTGGCTAGAGTAATGCTTAGCATCTTAACTATCCCACATTCGAATGCAGCATGTGAGAGGGTATTTTCTGAAGTAAGGAAGAACAAGACTCCACAGAGAGCTGGTCTGGGGCCAGAGACATTGGATGCTATCCTGGTTGTAAAAGCAGTACCAGGGGAGCCACATTTTCGCCAGTATTCACATGAGTGTTATCAGAAGCTGAAGTCAGCATATTACCATTCCCTTAAAAAATAATTTCTACCATGTCTACTGGTCTGTGATGATGATGACATTCAATCTCAATCAATAGTCATCAGGCTTCTTTTGGGCAGGTTTGCCATGGGACACTGATTTTGTTGTGTTATGAGACTAGTCTATAAGATTGACTGCTGTAATTTTTGCATAATTAATGCCAGGACACTGCATATTCTCTGATGTTCTTGTGTTATGAGGTGATGTTCTTGTGTTATGAGGTGATGTTCTTGTGTTATGAGGTGATGCTCTTGTGTTATGAGGTGATGTTCTTGTGCTCGGAGACCAGTCTTTACGACTAACTGATACTTAATGCCAGGACACTGCATATTCTCAGGTGTTCTTGTGTTATGAGACATGATACTGCGTATTCTTTTCTATTCTTGTGTTATGAGTCAAGTGTTTTCTAAGATTTAGGCAAGGCACTGTAATGCCACTAGGCAGGCACAGGCATTTGTTTTCCATCTTCACAAAGACAGTAAAAAAAAATATTTGCAGAAAATGTATTTATTCCTTGACATCTGAATAGACAGTGCAGTCTTGGGTATTGGTGGCAGACAAATTTAGAGATGTCATGTTTGTACGCCCAAAGACCAAGATTGTACACTTTCCTCTCATTGCAAAATCGCGACATATACGTTATTGTACACCAAAAAATTGAATTGTACACCTAAGTTTGAAAGGATATACACAAAAGTCTATGGTAGGGTAGGCAGGTCTGCTATTGTTACATTCTAATCTCTGGCGATTGGTTTCTATAGCCATGCCGCTTATTCCGTCATTCAACAATAGAAGTGGACACTTTTTACAGGGAGATACTCTTTACTGCTACACTGGCACCAGAAATCTTACCTCAGCATGTGTCTTTGGGAGTCCATCATCTTCAATACTCTTCAAACTAATTATCTCGCGAACATTAAGGCCCTTACCTAAGCTGCCGTCAAACATAATGCTGCAGTAGAATGGAGCACGGGGGTCCTGCGACCTCTCAAGTTCATCGACCATGGACTCGGCAATCTCCTCCGCCATGCTGTTCCTGTATGTGTCTCCAAGTGAAACTCCATTTTTTCTTCGGTCTCGACGAAATCCTTTAAAAAGTTGAACGGCTTTCCACATTTGGTTGTAGTGTAAGCAATGTTGAACAACTTACATAGTCTGTCTTTTGTGTTGTTATCAATTTTCTGAAATTGCTGAGCCAACTGCGATTCTTGGACAGGTTTGAGGGCATTTGCTGCCTCTTTGTGGCTGTTGGATCGCGCGTGGCTATCCACAGTATCTTTCTTTACATTTTTAGTTCCACGAATGTATGCATCTAGATTTGCATTAACTTGCATCTGACCAGCGTGAACGACCTTTGTAGGGTTATTCCCACAAATTTTTTCCCGACGTGGTTTACACCAAACAATCGTTATCATTCCACCCTCCTCATCAAATTCAAGCCAATCATCATGTCCTCATGACTTGAGCGGTGCCATCTTGCACACTCTCGGCTTGGGCTTTGTGGTCTCTTAGGTGGCCCACCATCTGTACGAGTGCTGCTTTCATCTGTCAGCGCAATCTCAGCCTCGGCGGTTGTGCCAGTCTTCCCCGCATGGTCCATGATTGGCTCAGCAACGGGCGGCAGATCACCTTCCGATGATGGTCCTGGTGTTTGACCACCTGCTGGTCCTCTGCAAAAATATAAACCTCTGGATAAATCACACTGCTAGAGATCAGGTACCCAACGCGAACCGTCTGTCATGTGGGCCATGTTGCAGCTGTATCAGTGAAGGGACATTCTATACCGTTACACCCGCGCCCGTACACTAATTGACATGACTAACTGATTAAAGACATACATGCACGAAAGCTATATCCGACGATACGGGTTTTTGTCCGAACTCAAGTTGAGAAAGTTCGGTACAGACTCACAAAATACGTTACATTCCATTCCTGGTCAATTTATACGGGCCACTACGGGCCGACTCCAATTTTTTGACAGCTTGGATCAAACTTTTTCAACTTGTGTTGGAACACAAACCTGAATCGTAGGCTGGAGGGTGCATGTATGTTGATAGCAGGCTGCCTTTAAGAATGCAGATGGTGATTTGTGAACAAGACATCCACCTTTGGATTTATTAGGCCTACATTCCATACCGGTATCTGAAAAAAGAACTACATTTTAAATAATAATAATTTACACCACAAAGTTAGGCCTACTCTTTACTTCAAGAATTCCATTCATTCCACTGCTCTCCTTTAACACATGCGATTCCTGACTAGCCGCCAGCCTGCATTCATTACATTGGCTTGGCGCCAAAACAGAAAGCACGTGTCATGTTTCTTAGTTCTATCAACTGCCGTACTAAAACATGGTGACACTGATCGTTCATGGCGTGAACAACCACGGCAGACGACCGATTTTTTTCCCGGCAATACCGCCTTCTGTCAAACGATTCGGATGGAAGGACCGGCCTGTAAGACTCTATAAATTCTTAATTATGTATTTAAACTTACTTGAATATCGTGTCATTCTTCATGCATTTGGCTGCGGAGGCCGCAAGTTGCGACCTCCGCTCAGTCTCCCGGCGCTTCCTGATCGGCGTTTATAGCAGGCGACAAGGTCACTGAATAAACAACCTCGTCGGTGGTCAGGGAATATAACCCTGGCATCGAGGCTGGTCGATGAATAAATTTTGTTCAGTGCATTCGACCAATCCAATGTCTTGCCTGTGGATCATTGTATGCTGTTAGTGTTTTGTGGTACGATGCATGCGCGTAGTCGGTGGTTAGCAGGCAATATAGTAGCGGGATAAAAGGTGCCGGCGGCGTGTTTTGGACTGCAAATGAACTCTGTTATGTGAGTTTTCCTCTGAGTTGGGGTTTGACATGTTTGATAGCTAAAAAGGGCAGGGCAGGGCAGCCATCCAAACTGGAGGGGCACAGCCAATTTGGCCGCATTGATTTTGGATTTTTTAAGGGCAGCACGGTCAAGGGTAGGGCATCGACGGCAATGGCCGTCGATGAATTTATGCCCTGCGAGTCAAGGACAACTTCTCACAGACAACCGCCTTGAAATGCTTAGGCATTTCCAGCAGAACGTCGGGGATGCCATCAGGCGTTTTGGGCTGTCAAACGACAGGCTGTCTTCCTTGGCAGAGGTTTTTGACAAGGATGAAGGGCTTCTAGAATGCAAAAACCCAGAAGCATTTGATGCCAAGTTGGCTGAACTTAGCCGAACGTGGCTTGCTAGGGAACCTGAGGGGTGTTCCTTGACTACATCCGTCTGAACAGTACAGTTGTGAAAGAAAATCTAGCTGGCGTCCGGGAAGCTGCCGGCTTGGGAAACCCCCCTTCCAAATTCTACACCAATGATTCAGAGGCAGCAAATTTCGTGCTGAAATCATGGATGCAATTTTAAGAACGGAATTTGTCTGTTTTTATTCGTGAGGTAGCGGTTCTTATTAGGGAGGTTTCGCATCCTCACGAACTACGAAAAACGAGCACGAATTGCGTGATATGTCATCAATTTTTGTCTTCTCAAGTTCGTCGGGGAAAGTTCGCAATTCGTCACTTCGAAAATGCAATGGTTAGTCCTATTTGGGAAATTGGTCAGTTCTAGCGGGTGAGACGAAAAGCGCACTGCCACCTACGATTTGTAGATGACGTCATCAATTTATGTGTGAACAGATTTCGTTTTTCGCTCTTGGTATAATTCCTCACGAGGATTTTGTGAATTCTTCGGCGGTTTTGCGTCGAAGAGGCGAAGTCCGAACCATATCTCTCACAACTTCAATTTTGCGCAGTGTAAGCCCATGTCATAGAAAAAAAATACAGCCCTGGACGGGATTCGAACCGCCGACCTTCTGATTTGCAATCCACACTCTATCCACTCAGCCAACGAGCCAGCTGACACAGCCATGCTTTGTGTTCGTCATAGGCGTACGCCTTCGACTTAGAAAACATAATGGGCAGCCAACCAACAAGTTCGGTGCCTGAATGGGAGACACGGCGAAACAAAGATAACAGAGCGTGGGTTCGATTCCCAGCTGGGTCCAATTTTTTCTCCTTTCAAAAAAGTGTTCACTTGGTGCTCACCAGAGGATGTTGACACCTCACAGCTCGCAGACAAATGAGGGTCCATCATGTTATGAGCCTTCGTTTGAGGTGTTTGCTGGGCGTTTGCAATTCTCTTGCCCACTGTACGGGGGCTTTTTGTTCGGGTTCACGTGAACAGCCTTTAAAGTAATACACTGTACATAATGCCCACTGCTATCTGCTGGGAGAGATGGCATTATCATTTTGCAGATGGCAGCACACATTCAGAATACCCATAAATAAGAAATGCGGGTACATCCTGAAGTGTGTGTAACGCCTGCTGTACACGATCAAATTTTTCATCCATTTTTTTTGAGAAATTCAGATTCCGGGCCTACTTTGGCTTTACTGTATAAACCCGCAGAAAGTAGGATGAAAAATTTGATCGCGTACAGCGGGCTTTAGTTCACAGCATATTATGCTCCACTTCAACTGCGGTCGCCAATGTTAGTAGTGCCCTCTACGAAAGCTACTGCGCATGTCACGGGCATTCGTATTTCGTATTTCGTATTTTATGCGAAACTCGAAATTTGGCAAAGTACGAAATACCGTGATACGAACACGAATTTGATTTTCGTGTTCGGTTTTCGTAGTTCGTAAGTATGCGAAGCCTCCCTATTAACTGAGCAGAGGAAAACGAGAAGAAGGCATTTGCTTATGTCAGTGGCAAATTTTTCGTTCGATCTGCCTTTAAGAAGGCATTAACGTGTGAGAATTACTTTGTCATGACCTCCGCTCAACGCCAGTCCTTTTTTAGAAGTATAAACTCGATCACGTTGAACCAACTCCACAGCAGCTCTCACCTGACCGCTACCAGGATAGATAAAGGCCTGAGTGACGCTGGGTATGTCCAAGTCCCCTACCAAAATGCAAATATCAAAGTCAGCGAATATGCACTACGGGAGATCTGGGCTCGCGCTGCGGGTATCATCAGGCGGGGAGAGAGTGCCTGTGCACAAGCTCCCTGTCTCATGGACGGAGTAATCAATGATGTTTCTATCGCTGACACATTTGATACTGTCACGTGATGGCCACCGGCAAATTCACTTGCACGTGTAGTGTCTACAAGGAGCACTCTATCTGCGCCCACACAGTTGCGTGCAGCAACAATAATGACTGCTTAGATGTATTTCTGAGGTGGCACAGATCCTCAACCCATGGAACCAATAAACACGCCCTGAGCACACAAAACCGTCAGGTTGGAATCTTTACATGTAGGTCAGAAGGGCGACAGGCAGCGTAGGAAGCGAAAACCTGCAGGTAGCGAGCCAACTAATGTTTCTTCCATTCTCTCGTCAACTGATATGCCAGTATGCCAGTACAGGGAGCATCATCAGAAAAGAAATTAGCGGGGACACAAATACGGAATTGTTAGGCTTGCCGCAAGGCAATAAGTACTCTTCCTGCAATACCTCCACCTCCCCACGACTTAGTGTTTACGAGATGGATGCAATATTCTTTCACAGTCCCGCCACGGGAAATCTGAATGTGGTATGGGGTTGGAAACTTTTTCATATGCGTCGTGGATGTCTTGGAGAAAAGGAGATGAAAGAACATGGCTTCATCTGTGCAAACTCATCCTCCCAACATTGAGCGTAAAGCAGAAGGAATTTATGACGGGCGGATTAGGCATTGCGTATGCAGCATACGCAAACTGGACACATCTACAGAGATATCGGTAAATTAATGTAATGCCCCGCTTTCACTTACGAATATCCCCACTCGCCCCGAATCTGAAATTTGTCTAGTTCGTAGACAATTATCAAACATTCCTGCAGTTCATCAATTATACTTGGCCTTAGTTGATTCCTAAACATGAGTTTGTCCAGCCGCCACGAAAGTTTTTGTTTGCCAAAACTTTCGTTCGAGGGTTCACGGATTTCAAATTCGTACATGTCGTATGATAATAAGAAGTCAATCTCCAGAATTCACGAATTTTCGACCCCAACCGGGGTCTTTTTCAAGTGGAACTTTACAATCTGAAACTCTAGAAAAGACTGAGCTGAAACCCGAATGTAGAACTGACACCTGTGTAGACAGGATGAGTAGGCAATTAAGGAAAGAAAAAGTGTCCAAGCACCACGGGTTGTTGCTGGACCTAATTAAGAGAGTGGATGTAATTAAGGAGAAACTGCTTTAGCTGAAAGGAAAGGGTTTTAATAAATATGACATGTGTAATACATAACAAGCACATGTCGTACATGTCGTATGTATAGTAAACACTTCGTAACCCTTTCTTATCGTCCGTAAAGAGCTTCGAGTCGTTTGCATTCTGGGCTATTCTTGGTCATTCGTGTCTCCCTCAAATTCGTGAACACACGCCGAAAACATCCCGAAATAGGCACGAATGTCCCGAATGTGTATAGTACGAATCGGCCACGAATACTCGTAAGTGAGTCGTACCTTATTCGTACAAATTTCTTACTACATGATTCTTTGAATTCGTACTTGCTTCTCAACCCATTATTGACATTCGGCATATTTTTTTTCAAACGGATTAGGCACGAATTTCGAAAATTTCAGATTCGCGGCACTTCGGGACATTCGTAGCGTAAGTGAAAGTGGGACATTAAAGGAGCACGGTATTGCCACTTTTTCTCGACAGCCGGCGCCACTGTGCCACTCTCCAACCCAGGGACCAACGACGTATTGGCGAGTTGACCCGATTTCCTCCGTACATTTTGTAATGCATTTTGTAGTTCGTGTTACTACCGCTAGGTGGCTCCCTCTACGTCGGTAGTCAAATAACGCATTTGAGATCCAATACCGTGCTCCTTTAAGTATAATTTGCTCCATTGTCATCATTTAGGAGAAGCGTCTTCTACCTCATTTATTCGTACATTTCGTGTTAGATACCACGAAATATTTGAAATAAATATTTGTTAGTTTTCCTTCATAGGCCCATCAACAAATGCATCAGTAGAAGCACGAATGCAATAGTCGTATTCATTAGATAAACAGGACCTTAGGAAATTTATTGCAAAAATACACCTTCACACATTGACTCATTTTACATAATCTTACATCGCCTGGTTGATCTGGGCCCCTAACCTAATAGAGTTGTCCCCTGAACGGGACAGTTCAATGTTCCTACTGTGCCAGGGTATAGATCACAGGTCTATTGCACGAATAAACATAACCACAAGGTATGACATAACCCTCATTACCACATCTCAATTACAGATGTTAGTTCGGCCTAGAATCACTAGGCCTATTGTATGAATTCACTCGCCTTCTCAGGCCAACCGAACTGGTAGTTTAGGCTTGGGTGTTCAATCTATAAAAAGCTATCTTGGTTGGATGACCAAAGCCAGCACTGTGCCGGTGTAGTGTAAATGAATGTACCCGTAAACCAGTGCCCGGGTTACAAAAGGTTCTATTGTATCCTGAATATTGGTTTCTCTACTCGTGCGGCTTATTCCGTCAAACACAATAGGGTAGGGCACTGAGTTATGGGGGGCACTGAATTACGTTACACCGGAACATTCCAGAGCATTCCGGCTATTGTTGGAACAGTGCGGTGCAGAGAGTACAATGCCTGGAACTGTGACTGCACATTTCATTCATGACGGCTCGAGCCGACAGGATCACGTTGAAATTTGTGCAGACGAAGAAGCCACACAAGAATTTGGTGACGATGCAGCAGGGATCGGGGCTCACTTGATCTCAACAAACATAGTATTCAACTCATCTGGGCTAATACCAGTGACGATCCAATAAAACACAGGGGTTTCTCATTAAATCACCGTAAATGTCTCTGCCAGTCCGATGAACATAGAACCTCTGAAACAATCCGCTACAAATGTCCCCGAAATTAGTGAGGCTTCGCAGATGTGACGAAACACGAAGTACGATATACGAAATTCAACTTCACTTCCATGACGTAGTGTATTTCTGGGAATGGTTGGTACCACAAATGTCGAGAGAGTTATGGTGCATCATTTCGTATCTCAAGTGGAAACGAGACAAAATGTGACCCGTTCTGGTAGAACCGGGCATACATGTATGCTGCTCAGAAGGTGAGCCTCAACGAACGAAAATGACACCAGGAGAGAATGGAAGAAAGAGATGGCTTCAGATTTCACAATAGACAGACAATATTGAAACTGACAAACATTTGGTCTCAACCTGCCAAGCTCAGATCGACATGCCGGTGTAGTAGAATATCATGTACCCCGATACGAGATGTCCCCCAACAAAAGATTCTGACGGAATAAGGGTCAGTTACAATAGGCCGGACACTAACAGACATGAACTTCTGTCACGAGATGTCCGCTGAACAAAAGAAGCGGACATCTGGTATCGGGGACATTAGATGTCATTACACCTGGTTCTACCAGAACGGGTCACAAATTTCAAAGTTTAATATACGTGTACACCATAACTCTATCGGTCCAAAGTCATATGCTAAAAGACGCTCTTGCACCCGGCGAATTTTGTGGTACTAATTACATGTATCTGCTAAGATATATTTACGTCAAGGGAGTAAGAAATAAAAGTGGAAAATAAGAAGTGGGAATTTTTGGAATTTTCGGCAGATTTTTCAATTTCTCAAATTGGGAGAAAATTTTTTCCCATCTTCAGAAATTTTCGGAAAATCACAACTCAAAATCAAATTGGGAGAAAAATTCTTCCCATTTTGAGAAATTTTCTGAAAATCACGACGTGATTTTAAGAACATTTCTCAAAATGGGAAAAAAATTTTCCCCAATTTGAGAAATTAAAAAATTCGCACAAAATTCCAAAAATTGACACTTCTTATTTTCCACTTTTATTTCTTACTCCCTTCGTCATGGAAATTAAGTCCAATTTCTTATTTCGTAGGCCTACTTCGTGTTTCATGGAATTTGCGAATCCTCACTAACGTCTTCAGTTACCACGATCGAAAGTTCATCAAAGTTGATGGTATATAATATGGCAAGGAGAGCTGGGTTTTCCATTTTTACAGCTTTTGGCAACAACAGACAAAAGTCACGACATATAGGTCTGCATGCATATCAGGATAATGGGCCTACAATTGTAACGTAACAGTCCGTTGTCAGCAATCCTGAAATGGATACTGGTGTTCATTCGAGCCATATGTCATAATATTACCAATGTGGTGACCTGCACAATACCCTATTATATCTATACTAAACTGGGGCAGTAGGAACACTGGAACTGTCCCGTTCAGGGGACAACTCTAAGGGCTGATTCATACTCGCTTGCGGACCGTCAAGCGCATGAAACTGATCGCAGGTTTCCACGACGTGAATGTGCACACGCAGTGAAATTGATCATAGTCGGCGCAAAATCCGGACGGAGTATGAATCAGCCTTAATAGGAGCAGTCAGCCGCGCATATTGCCAACAGATGGCAGCAAAGTCCTAGCGGACCAATGTACAGGAAAATCTACGTGATTGCTGCTCGATCAATAATGACTGGGTCCGCTATATGCATTGAATTGGGCCGTAGTGACACCTACTGGTCAACTCGCTGACAGCTCCTATTGCACCTTGCACCCATCTGGTTATAAGTGAGCCAATCCAATCATCTAAAAGTAGGACAGGTTTAAGCAATCATGTGTATCAAGGCAAAGGGAATGCATAATGGTTACGGCCCAAACATGCTACAAATTTAGCATTGTAAAGCCGTTATTATCCATCGGATTTGGAAATTTAAAAGTGTTTTTTGATAAAACAAAGAATTCTCTATTCAACTGCATAACTTTTCGGCAATGCAGCAGCCTATTTTCCATTTTGTTATAAATTAGGCAGAAAAGGAAAACAATAGGATTACGCAAAGTCAACATCTCAGCTCTCCAAATCGGGGTAGTATCCATTCTATGGACCGAGTCCAAATGGACTGAGTAACTTGGACTGAGTGCCAAAGAAAGATATAAACAGTAATAATGAATGTTATCACCATAAATTGGTAAGAAACTGTTATCTCCAATATGTAGAACGTGAAAAGAGTTAAGAAAAACAAAACTATAAAATGTTGTTCTTCGCTAAGCCGACCTGAAATCCTCAAGTTACATCAACCCAACAGCGCTCCGCACTCAGTCTATAAATAGTAACAAGACATGACGACGTCACGTCATGTGGCACGCCTTTCGAGGTAACGATTCACGGAATGCGATGCAGGGAATTTTGCAACCTCGTTCCAAAGATTGCTCCTATACACACGTGAAACAGGCCGTGCATGCAGACAGCAGATATCTGATGCAATACCGCCTTCTGCACTCGAATTGGGGCTACCTTGTCCCCACGATATTTCCTGGAAATACCAATATCCAGAAGTGTTGATTCTAAAATGCAGAATGTAAGTGGAACGTAACTCACTAACTCGCTTTTTCCTGCTTATCTGTTGCTTTCGTACGCATTTTTTGCTGGAGAAAAATGAGGGGGGAGTACTAGCCTTATCAGTACCTAAGCAGTATCCTTTCATATTATCCACAAAACGGCTTGTTTCTTGCATTTTTCACATTTTGGCACTCAGTCCAAGTTACTCAGTCCATTTGGACTTGATCCATAGAATGGATACTACCCCAAATCGGACCCCTCTGAAACGTGTTTCACAGGGGTCCGATGGGTCGGTGGAGCCTGGGATGTAAATGTAATGTTGCTTTAGCGGGACACGACATTCAAGAAAACTAATGCAAAATGCTAGAGTGACTAACTGCTATGCCGTGTGATGGATTGACGTTGAATTATATTAGTTACACCAAGCTTTTGGTAATCGAAAGTTTAAGAAATGGCTAATGCAATGTAAAAACAATGTTTAACGTCAGCTTTAGGGTTCTCGATTGGCATAACCGTAAAAAACGTACAACTGCCTAAACTCGGGTGTCTATATAATGTGTTACATAGGCTTACCTAAGCCTATACATTTTATTACATTAATATGACATGCATTAGAGCTGGCAAAATATTTTATGATCATACACTCTAAACTTTGCTGGGTCAAATTTGACCCAAATTGGCTTGATTTTGACCCAACAATACAATTAATATCAACAAAATGCTGGGTAAAGCTGACCCAATTAATTGGATCCATGGTTTCAATACAGTAATTGGGTCACGAAAATGACCCCTACTCAAATACTAGCTCATTACACTGACCGAAACATTTAACCCCGTCCTATAGGACAGGGTATTATGTGACTTAATATTGGGGTCATTTTCCTGGCCCAGTTACTGTGTTGAAAACGCAGCATTTGGTTGATTGCATATTAATCCCAGCAAATTGTAGAGTGAATGGGGTATACCAATGCACATCACAAGGGGCCTGTTTCATAAAGTGACTTTAAGCTAATTGTACCATTAACTCAATGCACTTTCCATTTGGTAAAGGTACCATTAGCTTAAAGTCGCTTTATGAAACAGGCCCAAGATCTTTTGCATGGCAGAGAGAAATCTGATGTTACACAATTATCTGTTTCTCAATTCTGAAAGAGAAATATCCACAACTTTCAATTTGTGTCTCAGATTTCAAACCAAAGTTTATTAATATTCTTGTGTATTTGTTTTCGTAAGTAAGCATCTTTTGCACATAAGCACATAATTGTTATTTCACCAGGTAGAACTGGTTCATTGGCAGATACTAGGTCATTTTGACCCAACCCTAACACTTGGTTATTTTCGACCCCGTTTTTGAACCATTTTGCTTGCGCCAGTAATTGGGTTACAAAAATTGCCCAGCAAGGATTACCCAATATTATGACTTTGTTATTGGCTCAGAAATTGTTCGAGTGTGTCCGAAATGACCCAAATATTAACTTAAATTTGTTAGCACACAATGGGGAGCGCCAATTGGTCACGTGATGACTACTGATAGAGCAGACGAGACACCTAGCGTTGACCTAGGCCCATTGTTCGAGAGATGCGGTTCACCAAGCACGGCCAATCACACCTTGAATCGTCATGAATAATAGGTGGCATTGGTGTACTATCAGTTCAAAACCACGCGTATATTCTCGCGTGGTCTGCGTGATCGGGGTTCCCTATTGGGACACGAAAATGACCCAGTAAAATTTAGAGTGTAGTAGGCCTATTAGTTTTTGCCCTACCGTGAGACCTCTATAAGGTTTCCTTTACATAAAAGTATACGGCATATGAAAACGCCGGTTAACAATGGCTTCACGGTCGTGAATTCTCGGGAAGCCTTTGTTAACTGGCGTTTTCGTATACCGTATACTTCTATGTAAAGAATGCCTTACATAGAAGTATACGGTATACGAAAACGCCGGTTAACAAAGGCTTGGTTTCACGACAGTGAAGTCACTGTTAACCGGCACTTTCGTATACCGTATCTATGTGATAGGGGCCTGAGTTATTTGAGAGTTAAAGAAATAGCTCTGTCACCCAATAATGTGAACACTATTTTTGATGCACGGTACTGTAAATTGTTTGCAATGTATAAAGTGTTAGTTACGTTAGCGTTAACGTTTTATTTAGACGATATGAAACTCTCTTTTAGGATAGGAATCGATGACGGTATCGGAATGTCCAAGGCTATTGTGTTAACGAGTACCAACCTTGACTGTATTTTTCACATGTGACGGAATAAACCCGTGTACATAGCAAAAATCACTAGTTTTCAGCCATTCTCTTAAACCGAATGAAAGCGAAAAAAATGGATTTAGAAATAGAATTTGAAAGGGGACGAATTTTCAGCAAAAAATGTAAACAAACTTCTCCAGAATGTCAACAAAGAAATTTCCGTGCATTTTGATTGGCTGAATTTTGTGTTTACAAACACCAGCCAAATGTAAACAAAATCCGCTATCAATTCGCTAAGCACCAGTCACACAGGAAGTCACTACGTGTACAACCAATCGCCGAACTCCAGCAACCCCAAAATACTGCGAACAAACGACAAACACTGCCGACCAAAATCGGAAATTTGCAAAAATATCAGTTGGCGGTCAGTTTCTTGGGACATAAATGTCAAATTTGCAAATTTGCAACTTTTCCTCATACTCAAAGAAAAACGAAACGATAAAGCCACGCCACCCAGCTGACGGCAAGATTTCCAGAATAGAAGCCACAACCCCCACGATTCAGCACCTTAAAGAGTATTCCCAATACTAAGGCCGAATATTACATAGAGGTATAGGGCCATATTCATAAAGGGTGTTTAGCCTAATCGGCGTACAAATTCTGCATTACACAGGTTAAAGGCCTAGAAAACTACATGTATTGTCTGATGTCTGTATGGTGCTACACCAGAGGCGTTTACCCGCATGATAATCAGATCCGTCCAACTGCTGTCTTGCATCTAAGTCCAAGAGGACAAAGAAAATGTTGAACGATCAGATAGGCCTGTCTAGATGTTTGTCCAACACTATCTTTTGTCCTCCCACACTGAGACGCAGGAAAGACAGACGCGTGTGATCATCCTGTGGGTAAATGCCAGAGATCAGGCAGCAGACAGAAGGCGGAACAATAGTTTTCTTGGTCTTTAACCTGTATAATGCAGAATCCGTACGCTGATTAGGCTAAACATCCTTGAATATGGTCCATGTTGTTTTTCAGATAGATCTGACCAAAGGTAGGTACTTGTCACTAAACTGTACTCTGGTAATGGTGTGATCACAAATAAGAATGTTGCACAACCCTCGCGAGCAGTGCAATGGCTGACTGGCTTTAGCTGACACCGTGAAAGAGCTCTTGATTACGCCAAACCTATGGACAATCTAGTGTTGTGCAACACCATTATCTTTTGGTAAATGTGATATGGTCACATTCCTCAGTTCATACCTTTGGCCAGAACGATGTGAAAAACACTATAATGTATACGGACACGCTTACAAACAAAGGGTTTCATTGTCATGAACTCCTTTATTACGCCATTGCTCGCCAGCCTATCCTTACGTCTTTACCCCTCCCCCGCTATGTTACCCGGCCTCGATCTGCGCAATAGACCTCCTGCATGCGCACGGAGGCTGCATCAATCAATCGATTAAGCTGCGTTTACCAGACATCCGGAATGCGGTATAGGGATGCGGAATCCCCGGCGGAACGATATGTCGTATACGAAAATGCATTGCATTTTCCGCTTCCGCGTTCCGCAATCCGCATTCCGCGTGTCAGCTAAACGTAGCTTTAGGCCTAATAACAACAGTCAGCTAAGTTTCCCAGTTTCACATCAGAGGAACTGTTTATAAAGCCTTTCAATATGAATAATTTGCTATATTTTTGTACAATTAAACTCGCCAAATCGTGCCTCGGCAAAAACTGGAGACTCATTTAGGAAGTGTTCTTCATCACCAATAAGTGAAGGTGAGTAAAGCCATCTAGTGGCGATGCATGGAGATTGATCCAGATTGCTCTGCAGACCGGATTCCTCTGATTCCTCTCAATCGACATGGCCGTTTTTATGGCCGAGTTGACCGATTCCTTCGCATCTAGGTGTTTGCGCTACAGAAGTACGCAGCCGATGCACGTAAGAATCATCTGCGGACGAGTGCCTCACTCTCCCATTTTCCCCCAGGTATTCCTAGGGCCTACTAGGCTTGCTGAGCATGCAAGCATAAAAATGAAACCGGGATTGAACTTGGTGAAGATTTCAACAGTGGCAACGACACTTCGATTAAGTGACCAAAAGATCAAAGTCATATGTGTGTATAATGAATGTAGGCCTACATCAGGTTTAAGACTTACCAATCCATCTATATGAATACGAGAATGATAGGCAGATGAAAGCGACGAGAATAATGATCAGCCAAGTCATTTTGCTCGTTTTCCTTGAGTTACAATTTTATCTTCATTGATACAAGAACTTGCGCATTTACAGTCGGATTGCGGACTCCGGACTGCGGACGACGAGGGCAGTGTTCGACGTATCATACTTGTTCACATGTACGTTCCGGCTGTTCCGTCTTTGTTTTAGACCTAACCAAAGAGAATGGTCAGGGATTTCGTATCAAACCGGTTCGTTTTTTTACATTTTGCAGGACGGTATTATCAGACAGTTCTCAGGATTTTAATCTTACAATTTTAAATTTTAATTTTAAAAATGTATAGAAGTCGAAATAATGTGTTTTCGCTTAATGAAATCAAACATCTCATGCAGTTAGCTGGACTTGTTTCAAGGTTTCACAATTTCCGCCATCTTTACGATCCTCCGCCTCCTGCATGCAACAGGACGTGTGTAACCTTTAGGCAGGCTCCGTATCGCTGATCCGTGTCACATAATATGACGTATCGAGCTAATGCATTTTCTATTAAGGTCGTACGTCATACGTGATACGAATCGACGATACGGAGCCTTGCCAAAAGTCCCGAGCTAATGCATTTTCTATTAAGGTCGTACGTCATACGTGATACGAATCGACGATACGGAGCCTTGCCAAAAGTCCCTATTTCCCGTGTTTCCCGCGACCTGATATGCGATACAAGCATGAAACAAAGTTTTAAAGCCTATTGCCATCTTTATACATTACACTCATCTCCATCAATAAAAAGAAATAAAACACATTGGGCTGTATGCACCAACAAAGATTATCTTGAACACAGGTTGAGCCACAGCTTTTCAATTCTGGTTTGCCAGGGCATTCCATCGGTCCACAGTCTGCATATCGTCAACCGAGAATTAACAGGGTCTAACTGCATTTTTAACTTGACCCAAATTCCCTGTGCTTTTAGTCCCTTATACATGTGTATAAGCACAGGGAGTGAGGGTCAAGTAAAAATTCAGTTAGACCCTGTTAATTCTCGGTTGACGATATGTCACGCGACCCGCATTTATTGTGCTCCATTAATCCACATCGAAAGAAAGCAGATAACTATTTGCAACGGGATTCCCTTTTGACCCAAGGAGAGACCGAGAGCGAGTCGATCGAGATTTTCCATTTATGCAATGCAAAGACGTCTTTCGAACAGAGTGAAGTTTGCTTACACGGGGTTGTAATCGAGTGGTCTGCTTGGATCAATGCCCTCATCACCTGTACAAAGGATTTAACGACGATAGACACTTCTTACGTATGACGTTTCGCATCCGCTACTGTTCATTCTGATGTTGTTTCGTGCAAATCGTAGAAATTTTTAGTGACGAAATTTTTGTCTTGTAGGATAATCTGTCTATTCATGACTGTTGAAGGTCCCAAACTGTTGCTGTACATTGCAAGTATTGTTACACTACAGTGAACATGGTGAACTGTTTGAAGTGCCCAACAGTTATGAATAGACAACAACTCAGTTGCGAATTATCTGTAAAAGCTACATGACTGTACATGGAAAAGTTGATTTAGCATTGGACAACACTCCATGGCCCTGGAGCAAAGTGTTATAATCAGCTACTTTTTGATTGAAGTCCGTCCGGTAGTTTCTGCGTAAGAGCCCAACACGTCCTGGATGTATTTTCAAAATAATATACTAGAAATATTCACGACACCTTCAGAAGGCGTTCGATGTTGCTCGTATCAAATGTGTTTTGTTGTCCTATCGTTTATTCTTTATCATTGTAACAGCACTATTTTGCTGCAAGTCTCATTATTGATTTTCGCAAAACAAATTGAAATCTTATTTAGCGTGTATGTTCGATGCGCATTGAAGGCATCGAATAGTGTTTGATGGCGCTCGGACTTAACGATTTGTTTTTTTTTCATTCCGTTATTTCGACGACCAACCAGAGGCCTGACGGCCTGGATAGGTACGCTGGGCTGTCACATAGTTTCAAGCTCATTCGAGGGCTCTTAAGGGTGCCGCACACCTGCGACTAAATTGGGGGCGACTACAGATGCGACTACTACGTCGCCTGCGATAATTACCTTTGAGGTCGATCAGTGATGTCATCCACGACATCACCAATCTTCCAAGGAAGCATTTGTCGCAAACGAGTCAACAAAAACTAAAAAAAAACTGAAAATATGTTCAGTCGCTTCTGCGGTCGCAAGGTCGGCCGCCTAGAAAATCGCTCGAAAAATCGCTAGTGTGCGGTGCCGTTTAGACTCTGTGACAACCCTTGAAATGCCCGTGGTCAGACCCTTGGGCCGGCTTCCAGTCAAATCGCTTCCGCCAAAACGATCGTCAATACCGCGCGGCCCAAGGGACCTAGATCAATCTAAGTAAACAATCTTTACATGAAACAAACAAATTTCATATGACGGAATAGAGTATTTTCTCTGGATTACAGCCAAATAAACCATTAGGCCCCTATTGGTTCCTTCTTCCTAATATTCAACTTAAGGACAAAGGTCGATATTCATCATACGGCGGTTTATTCAAACATCCTCTTGGTACACCCTTAATCAAAAGTAAATGCACAGCTAATAAACTCAATTATTTCCCAAAATATTCAGCCTATCAACCTTTGCTCTTTACGGCAATTATTTAGGGCGTCAAGACACATTTTCAGACCAAAAACATCATGAACTTGCATGAGTTGTATTTTTTACAAAAGTTTAAAATTTTGATAAAAAAGTGTGATTTTCAATCGCATATTTTTTAAAACTGAAACCAACGTCATTTTAAAGCTTTCCTGTTTCTATACTCGAAGATATTTTCAAATTTTCAATCAGAGGTTCCATATCGTAATTATGAAGAATTTATCCAAAAGTTTCAGTCGAAACTCCAGCCAACAGTCCGAGTCTTATTTTACAATCTACCTTTCCTTATTGTTGCAAGATCAAGCTCATGAATAATAAGTTCCATTCATCGTAGATCAAGTTAGTAAATGGCGTCAATTCCATAAGAGGTTACATAAGGCTCTTCTGCGTTCATGGTGCGTTAAGGTCAAAAGTGTGTCAGCCGATTAACTCTTTCCCTTTCAGCTATTGCCTACAACGGTTAACCCAGAAAAATGGCCATGAATATAAATAATATATTTGAAGTAACAACTGTATCTTTCAAACGACCTTTATTTAGCATAAACGAACGAGGCTTACGGTCATGCAGTACAACATTGAGCCTAGAAACGGGTCCAATCTCCATTGGACTCGATAACAGCCTGCATTCTTGCCGGCATTGAGTTGCAAAGTGTCTGCCAATATTCCTCATTTTGTGATAATCTGGCCCATGCCTCATTTACCCTGACCCAAAGTGTATCCGCGTTTGTCACCCCACCCAAGTCCACCTCCTTCACCATCCGCCCCCAAGCATTTTCAATGGGACTCATGTCAGGACCAGGTGGCCAGTCGATTGATTGTAGTTGCTCTGTTGCTATGAACTCCAAAACTCGACGGGCTGTGTGGACTGGGGATCTGTAAAAAAAGATACTGACTAATCCAGGATGGAAACTAAAGGGTGTTTCAATAAAAATATCATCGACTGGTATGGACTGCTGTTGATTTACTATGTTCGACCCTCGTTATGGTTATTTGATATGACACAGGCCTAACTATTTTTACTTTCTTGTTGGAAAACAAATCCTGCAGGGAAATGGTCCCTCATCTCTGCCAGGGCTGTCCTCAAGATCTCCAAATATTTGTCTTGATTTAAGTGGCCCTCTATTCTCTGTAGCTGCCCATTGCCCTGGCTGTCGATCCACCCCCAAACTCCAACGCTGAATCTACCACTTCTTTGGACTCTCGTGATGAACTGGCTTTCAAACCTTGTTCCCTTTGGACGGCGCACCCATACCTGACCATTTGCTCCAACATCAAAGCTTTTTTCGTCTGTGAAAGGCACTCGTTTCCAATCTTCTATGGTCCAATGCTGATGATCCTGAGGAAAGGAATGTAACTGAGTGATGCTGAAATATTTACCAGGGTGGGTCCTCACATTGGATGCATCCCCCCCCCCCCATGAGCATTCTTTGATGACGTTCCTTGTGGTTTGATGCTTCTATTATTGGGAAGAGAACATGTGCCAATATATAGCAAATGAAATGGTCCATGGACCATGTGCTCACCTGGGTGAAGGTACCAGAAAAACAAATGACAAATGTTAAATCAAAATGTTCCAGGGTCATGTATCCTCATTAGATGCACCTGATAAAAATTTGGAGACAATCCAGTTACAGTTCAGGAGTTACTGGACTTAGAACTTTGGTTTTGGCCACCTGCTGGCCAAGCGGAGAATCGAATCGGACCGAAAAGTGGTGTCATAGGTCACCTAACATGATAGGGGTGTACATGTACCAAGTTTCAAGTCAATAGCCCAAGCAGTTACGAAATGTGCCACCAAATGACTAAGTTTGAACTTTGACCTCTGTGACCTTGAAAAGTAGGTCAAATCAAAAACCCGTTATATATGTAATGTACCCTCATTAGATTCACCTATGATAAAAATTTGGAGGTGATCCAGTCATTAGTTCAGGAGTTATTGCACTTTTTGTGTTTTTGGTTTCCGCCACCTGGTGGCCAAGCTAAGAGTCGAATCGGACCGAAACTTGGTGTCATAGGTCATCTGACCTAGGGGTATATATGTACCAAGTTTCAGGCCAATAGCACCTGCGGTTACGAAACGTGCCACTTAAAAGCAAAATTTTGAACTTTGACCTCTGTGACCTTGAAAAGTAGGTCAAATCAAAAACCCGTTACATATGTAATGTACCCTCATTAGATACACCTATGATAAAAATTTGGAGGTGATCCAGTCATTAGTTCAGGAGTTATTGCACTTTTTGTGTTTTTGGTTTCCGCCACCTGGTGGCCAAGCTAAGAGTCGAATCGGACCGAAACTTGGTGTCATAGGTCATTTGACCTAGGGGTATATATGTACCAAGTTTCAGATCAATAGCTCCAGCGGTTACGAAACGTGCCCTGCTAACGGACGACGACGGACGACGACGACAGACGACGACGGACGACGGACGCAGACCCACGACATAAGCTCACTCCAGGTGAGCTAAAAACATTACTGCGAAAAGAGGCCTGTGTGCTGAACATGCTTTTTAATTGTTATAAACATACACGGTGACACAAAGAAGACTAAAAGTCAAAGGGAACGACTCGTATAACTTGTAACTGTATTGTTACTGACCGTGAGGCAAAGATGGGGCAGATGGACATTGGTTGTCATAGGGAGACATTTTGGTGTCATGTTCTATTCATTACTCACTCTTGCAAACTGTAACCGCTGGGCTTTATGTTCTTCCGTCAGCTTGTCTTTCTTCGCCGAAACCCTACCAAAAAGACCTCCTGATACCAGGCGTCGTCGAACTGTTGCCAAACTAATCCCTTCTCCAACAGCTAGATTCCGTGGCACCAAATAGGGGTTTTGCTGACTCCTCTGCACAATCCTTTGGTCCAGTCGGGCGTTGGTGACTTTTGGACGCCCAGACCGTTGTCTTCGGTTGACATTGCCCTCAAATTCGTGCCTTCCAAACCATTTCTTGACAGTATGAGGGGAGCATCCAACCTGGCGACTGACCTCCCTGTTGCTAAGACCCTGCTCTTTCAAGGTGACAATTCTTCCTTTAGCATATTCGGTGAGCTCCAAATCACCCTGCCTGCGTGGCATCATTCTAGGTAAAGTGCACAAGACATGTGAAGGAATCTTCCTAAGGCGAACAGGGTGTTGTTTAGATAGGCCTAGGCCTGGCCCTTCAATAACTGACTTCGTGAAAACTGACGTTGTTTTGGAACACCCTATAGATGAGCCGGTAACTGACAATGTCATTGCGACATACGTTGTGCAAGTTTTCGTTGGTAAGGAGGAATTACGAAAGGTGACATCGCCACTCATCCCACACAAAAGACCGCCTGGCCTTGGATTACTCGATGGAATGTCACCAAGAGTAACTATTGTTGGCCAGGTCATGAATAGGCCTATTCACAACATTCAGCAGGCTGGGCAGATCTAAATGAGACGGAGGGAATAGCCCTGACTTGACTGGAAAACCGAACGAAATTCATTTTGGAAAATGCTCTGTAACTTCTGTTCTCCACCGAATTTTTTAAACCTGAAAAAAATATTTTTGCTGGGAAACAAACAGGCTTTAAAGTGACGTTGGTTTCACTTCAAAAAAATATGCGATTGAAAATCACACTTTTTTATGGAAATTTCAAACTTTTGTCAAAAATACAACTCATGCAAGTTCATGATATTTTTGGTCTCAAAATGGGTCTTGATGCCCTGAGTAATTGCCGTAAAAAGCAAAGGTTGATCCGCTGAAGATTTTGGGAAATATTTGAGTTTATTAGCTGTGCATTTACTTTTGATTAAGGGTGTACATCCCGTGCTGACATTTACAATTCGCTGAAAATATTTACAAGATTTTAGGATTCGGACAGGTGATATACTGATATATTGAGCATTAAAATCGGAATCGGAATATACAATCGGAATACAACTTACAGAACTTTGTCCCTTCATAGAAGAACCTACTCCTGGGCCCTGTGCCCTGTTCCTTCTCCAAGCGGAGTCCTCAAAAATTCAAGTAAATCTGATGCAAACTTGTAAAATCAAGGTTCTTATACCCAGTCAAATTTATCATACATCATACATCATACCAAAATAGAAGCTTGGCCATACCAATTCAAAAGGAATCTATAAGATCGATCAATCGTAAAGAGGAATCTAGTTTCAAAGAGAACCACGTTTTTCTAGGCCTAAAAATTCCAGGAAAGTCCTGGCTGTGAACCGAACCCTAGATGAACAACTTTAACGAGGCACCTCAGGTGACACTCACCTGCAACAAATACCGAAATTGAACGCACCACAAAATTGAAATTAACGCGGTCTGTTTTGGCTCTAACAGCCCCTATTGCATAGAAGTATCGACAGAAGTATCGTTTGCGACAGAAGCTTCATTGGAAGTTCAGTGATGTCGTGGATGACATCACTGATCGACCTCAAAGGTAATTATCGCAGGCGACGTAGCAGTCGTATCTGTAGTCGCCCCCATTTTAGTCGCAGGTGTGCGGCGCCCTTTATGATTCTATGTTACAGGGCCTCACAGAATTCAGAAGTAAACTGGTAACTGAGAGGTGAATAAGTAACTGGGGGCAAAGGGTTATTGAGTACAGTTTCAATGAATGACTCGGGGATGACTTGAAACAAGTGAAATCAACACATCGCCTGCACTCCTTCAGAATAAGGAAATGAATTGGTGATTTAATGAAGCGGAATAGGTTAAGTATATGGGTGCCAAAGGGTTGATCAGTGCATGAAATGAAAAATTGGTGCAAGAACAAAAAATAACTCTTGTTAATGACTTAGGGAAGCCAAAAGAAGTAACTCCCATAGTGGAAGCTAGGGGAGCCAACCCTAAATTCAACATGAACATGATGAAACCATGTGGCAAGTTTGCACTAGGCCAACCGTCCTAATATGCAGGAGAGCAATCAGCTCCGCTCTTCTTTGTAGGCTGCATTACCCAAATCAGCAACAAATCAATCCCATGCTTTGCACTTTGATGACAAACATCATGCCCAAGTCCCAGCTCTGTCATTCATAGAAGGCCAGGGAGCGCCTCAAATACTGATTTAGAAATGAATAATTCGGCCTACAGACGCATTCATGACATTGTTTACAGAAGCATATTTCCTGGTTTTTCCAACCAACCTCGGCCACGGGAATATGGTTGGGAAATGTTGTGTGCACGTCACCCTGAACAGCCGGCAGTTTCAAGCTCACCCTTTATCATCAACACCAACCACAAGTTGGTGTAATAAAAACAGTTATTTTCACTACTGGAATAGTGCCAGGCAGCAATGCAGCTTGCTGGGCGGAGTGCATAAGTTATGGCACGGATCACGGGAAAGTCGGCCCGTTCGACTGTCTTATTGTTTGTTTGATTGTTTGTTTTTTTACCAAGGTGGTTTGATTTCCATACTCTATTTATTTCTTCAAACCCGTGTCTGAACTTCTCACCCACTGCACCGTTGACCATTTTGTTCTCATATTTCTTTTTGCTCTGACATATTCATTGTATTTGGGAAGTACTTAATATGGTTTATTCCCACTTCGCCCCTTCCCATTTCGCCCCCTAACGGTAAATCCATTAAATACTGGTAGCTAACCCTAACCAATAACCATTAGGGGGTGAATTGGGAAAGGGCGAAATGGGAAGACACCCTTAATATAGGTGTTTCGCCTGTTGCCCTTCCCTTATTCATTAATGCACTGGATAAAAATAATATTTATAAAAAAAGTAGGCCAATCAGAAAATCGGACACATGAGGCAATCAAAGTGGAACTGACTTCCCTGACCCAGCAGCAAAAAATGCCTAAAGCCCAGTTTATACTTCGACGCACGACCATCGCCGGCGACCGACGCGCTATCTTGCGTTCGACGCCGATCCCCATCGTGCGATTTGGCCGGCGTCCGATCGCGAAGCTGTAATCATGGTAATTACATCAGTCATTTCATAACAGGTCGCCGTCGCTAAAGTACGCTGGACTCTGAATCTATTCCGCGAAGTCGGCGTCCAGATTTGGTCATGCGTCGGACGCCGAAGAGTTTCGGCGAAGACCATCGGCGTCCGACGTGCGATCAAATCTGGACTCCGACTTTGCGGAATTGATTCATAGTCCAGCGTACTTTAGCGACGGTGACCCGTTATGAAGTGACTCAAGTAATTACAGCCTCGCGATCAGACGTCGACCAAATCGCACGACGGGTCGGCGTCGAACGTAAGATCGCGCGTCGGCCGCCGGCGATGGTCGTGCGTCGAAAAAAAATAAAAGTCGTGGTATGACACACAGTCATGCAACTTCGGAACAAACTTTTCTGAAACCCCTCATCATGTGTCGCCATTTGAGCAACAAAAATAAAACGATTCACCTGGAACACTACCGACAGACAAGCCCTCTGATACAAAGGATTAATATTGGCAAGCTGCTTGTGATGGAGGACCTCAACATACAGTCTCAGTATGTCAGCAAAAAGCAGGAAGATGTCGACTTTAGTGACATACTGAATCTTGCTTTTGCTGGGAAACCCCAAGGTGGTCAGTTTCTTGATCAACCTGGTCCCTCGGCTCAACCCATGCCAGCTTTTCCTAGCACATCACAAGGCAACAGTGGGGCTGATGAGCAATTTAATAGTGATATGGAAAACAATGATTAAGATGATGATATCGAACCGGTCAGGAACAGCAAGGGAAGAAAGGCAGTTGGTGTGATGAATGAAGAAAATGATAATGATAATGATAATGATGATGAATCAAATGAATACGTTAGACCAGAAATGTTCACAAGAAAGAGGAAGAAACCTAGTAAACCCTGTACTAGAAAGCCTTGGTCGGAAAGTGAACTTGAAGAGATCCGCAAATATTTGAAAATCTGCTTTGAGGAGAAAAAAAAACACCAGAAAAGAAGGCCTGTATGGCTGCAAAGCTAATGAGCGAGAAAAATGGAGGTGAACTACAACACAGAGATTACACAAGACCTCACCTGCATAAAAAGCTTCAATCTGTAATTAGCATTCATATCTAGCTTATATTTAATGTGTTAATTTCGTCGAATATGGCGCAAATTTGCTTAATATCCGTTGCAAGTGCAAATTCACCGACAAAAGAAAATTGGCACATTTGCAGAAAACAACAAAGTGCCATTTAATTTTTTTATGCTGTAAAATATGTTTAATAAAGTTTGTAACTGTTTTAAAAACTTTCTGTATGTCTTACCTAAGAAACAGAAGCATTATATAATTGACTTTGTTCAAAGAAATGTATTTTTGGTGGATTTTTCTTTACATTTTCGCCCGTATTTTAAGCAGTCCTCAAAATGTGTTACCTTTTGACCTCTGGTGACCTCATTATTTAACCGATTTGCATATTATTGCTGTCGTCTGAAGGAGTACACCAATACGAACATTTAGAGGGGTAGTTTGAGGCTGTAGACCAAACAATAAAGAATCTACAGTTGTTTACATTTCCCCTACCCCAAACGGGGCTGGAAACTTAAGACAGCGTCTGTCAAAATGGGCCAATTTTTGAAACTAATGACCGTACAAACTGTAAAAATTATGACATGTTGAAAAATTTTCCTCAAGACCAGAAATGCCAGTCTGAGAAGTTACATCAGGCCTCCCTCAGTTTACATTAACAATGGCCAATGTGTCCCCCGTCTTGCTCAAAAACGGTACGCAAACGCTATTTCTACCCGGAAATTGAATTTCTTATTTCTTGCACCCGTATTTCTGCCCATTTCTCCTGAATTCTCTACTTCAGTTCATTTTCCGTGAATGGTTTCGTCCGCCCTCCATAAACCTTTTCTGACAGACTGTTCCACATGGCGTAATCCATAGGTTTGAAGTCCAGCGACTGTGGTGGCCACTCGTCCTTGCTTATAAAGTGAGGAGTTCCCTCCTCCTGATAGTTCTGAGTCAGTCTGCTTGTGTGCAATCTTTGAGCAAGACCGGGGACACATTGTCCATTGTTCTTGTGAACTGAGGTAGGTCTGATGTAAGTTCTCAGACCGGCATTTCTGGTCTTGACCGAAAATCCTTATGGCCCAGGATGGGCTACACCTAGAAATGACAGCAGAAATTTTGCAACAGAAAACATAAATAAAGTGGTGTCAGCTCCTGGACTAGTTACAACCTTCCCCCAAGCCTGTTATAACCTACTTCACTTTTCTACATCTAGTTCTTATTGGCCCCTACACCAACATCTTTTGTTGATGTAAGGGATTCGGGATTCATGGGATATCGATAAATTTAGCTAGTGCTAGACGCAAGGGCCCAACGCGCCGCGTAGCGGCCAACAGCGAAGCTAGCCAAAGACTTGTCACGGGTCAATCAATAGAACTGGACTCATAGGAAATATGCACCTAATGTCCAGATGGAATACACCGGACGGTTGGTTCACGTTTTTAGTGACTGTGAACGTAGATGGGTACATTATGTAGCGATACGCTGACAGATTTGCTGGGGACGTGCTCTGTGGATGTTGTAAAATGCGATTTTTGGAAGATTATTCTGATTTGCAACGTCATTTTTAATTAACATAAAAATATGTTGAGTAGCTGGGATATGTTTATAAACATTTATTGAGCAGCCACCGTCGTGACCTGGCCGGCTGGCGCATCGGTAGAGCGTCCGGCTCTGAATCCGGGGCGCCGGGTTCGAGCCTTGCGATGGGAATTTTAATTTTTTTCACGTGTCAGTTTCGCTGTTTATTTTTTTTGCTGAAAACGTTTTTTTCGCAGGATGAATATCTCCTTAGCCCTTCCATTTCCCTACAAATCTGCATTTGCTAATAAATACTTATAACCATAGATCCCTGTCAGCTGCCCTGCATTCAGAGAGATTTTCACTAAAGTCTCTCTGAATGCAGGGCAGCTGACTACCATCCACATTCCCCTCCCAGTCACCAAAAATATCAACACCACAACTAACGTTCAAGACTACTGGATTCTGTTGGCCCTACTGTTACAGTGTCAAAGGATCTGTACAGCCTATACCTTACTGTCCTAAAAGTGCCCTCAATAGAGAGATTCTGCTATTAGCCAATGCGAAGCAATATTACCATCCTTTTATTTTCCAGGATTACTCGAAACTACAAACGGACAAGCTACCCCCATGTGTTACAAGGGTAAGTGGTGACAGTCGACTTAGGACCCATTTTTCAGGGACATGGATAGATATGGCCAAACTTTGTTTTGTGTACAAGTAACCATTGATATCAAATATTCAAAAGACCAAGCAGGTTATAAATACATCCTGTAATTAGGAAGTAATAGGCCTTAAATGTTCCTATCAAGCCTTGTGTTGTATCGTCTTAGCTAAGAACCCCAGATTCGAGGAATGTTTGCAGTGGGGTCAGCTCGGCCACACTCAATTATGCCGAGGACACTAGCTAAGGTTACACCTTTTGAAAATACCCGTGTTTTTCCAGACCAGTGTCAAACCCGTGTAACTACATTGTAGTTAAGTAGACCGGCGACAGGTGCACTGCCTCTTCCGTCATTTCTGTGTTGGCACACATTGTTGGAGGCGCGAAAACGACGTCACTTAATGGCTGCGCCATCTGTAGCCGTGTGCTAAAAACTAACGAAAACACGGGGATTTCGAAAAGCACGGCGAGCTTGCCGTGTTTCGAAAACCCGTACGGTGTTTTTCAGACACGGGTTTCTTGAAGCCAGACAATTCATAGGTCTGACCGCAAAAAAAACGGGGATTTACACAAGGAATGTTTTTGTCCGTTTTCATCATTTGTACAATAGGAATACAATAGAATCAAAGGAAACCATAGTACCATAAATGGGAACCATAAGTACCATAAATTAATACCATAGCACCGTAAAACTCTAGAGTACCATAAATTAATACCATAATACTATTGGTACAATAGCAATATACCATACAATACCATAAATACCATGGAGTACCATAGGATACCAGGGATACCATAAGGTACCATAGCTATTTTTTAATAGTGATTCTATGCCAACGCTAAGTCACCAGTTTTGGGCAGCTGAGGTATGGATTACAGAAGTATCTGTCAAGTACCATAAAGTATAATAGCCAATTTCCAGAATATTTAGCAAATTTTCGACCCCAACCGGGGTCATCTTAAGGCTGGAACTTTACAATGTGAAACTGTAGAAAAGACTGAGCTGAAACCCAAATGTAGATGTGAAGTATCCAACCCAAACAGGACGGGTCAGCAGTAAGGAAAGAAAAGAGTCCAAGCCCCAAAAATTGGTTGCTCAAACCCAACAGTGAATGTAATTAGTAAATGTAAGGCTTGACTAGGCTGAAAAGAAAGGGCTTTTATAAATTATAGCTTGGAGCAATTAAACTAACAGTATAATTCCCCCAAGGGTTATTTATATTAAGAAAATGTATGAAAAGATGATGACAAAATAGACATATAAAGAAGGTATGAAGGGCAAGGTAATAAGAAACAAAGAGGCTGCCAAAGTAAAGAATCATTCTTTACTTTGGCAGCCTCTTTGTTTCTTCGATGTACTGTACTGTAGCCTCTTTGTTTCTTCGATGTACTGTAGACTGTGTTCCCGTCACATAAAAAAGATCGAAGTAACTGGCCGTGTTCGGGGCCGGGTGTTGAATGAACTGAACAAATCTGTCGAAGGTTTGTAGGCGATTGAGCCATAGGCCTAATGACATGATGCACACACAGTACAGCGTGCATGCACTGCATGGGGCCTGCTATAGTGCATTGAACTGTACATGTTCCTAGGCGAATAGGCGACCGGTGATGCAGGCTGACATAAGAACGAAGCTGGGCCGACAATCTACCACCTGACCATGGGGGGTCCATGCGATGGAATGGTATGGATGAATTGGCTTGTCTGCTTGAGAAGGCCTGCCTCCAGTGAACTAGGGGCCTAGGGTGAGGCTATGCCTTAGTAGGCCTACAACAATGCATGGCTCCACCAGTGTGCACTGTCCAAATGCGATGGTGCTCAGACAGAGTAGGCCCTAGGCCTAATATATGAACGAGACCTGCTTGGCCTAGGTACTTGAATGAACTGACTCGACTGCCCCTAGGTAGTCCTACCCACTGTTCAATTTGTTCACAGTAGGCCTAGGCCTATCTGTAAAATTCTTGTAAACACCAATCCAATTTGTGACATACTTAATGCAGAAGGGGAGCAGGTGCTTACAAATTACTTAACAAGGCTAGGGGGCCTATGTACGGTATGCAGTAATGTAGGTTAATCGTCTTTGTAGGAACAACGAACATAACAAAGGATGCCGCCGTCAAGCACTTTGGGAAAGGGCCACATCAAATTGCAATAAGCTTCGAGAACCTGGAAAACGAAACTGGTTGTGAGGCACAGGGGTCAGAAGATGCTGGAAGGTCACAAGGTCCACCGAGAAAACAACCAAGGATTGATGATGTAATGAGGAGAAAAGCGAGAGAATCTTACCGCAAGCTCCTGGTGACAGCTTACATGCTGGCTGTGGAGGCCTCCCTCTCAATGGTAAGACCAATTCAATCACAATCTCAATCTGATTCTGATGCAGTTCAGTTCTGGCTTGGTGTCACACTGTCTGGTAGTAGATAATTTTAATCTTAAAATGTCTTGGAATTTTTGATTATCCTGAAGAAGAGTCATACATAGTCAGAACCCTGCAGCAGTGAATGGTACATGCTGCACTGTGCTTTACTTACTCAGCATTCCTTGCCTTTCAGCTTTCCAGACACTTGTGGAAGTCCAAAAGAAGAATGGTGTTAAACGTCTTCTGAAGGGAACCCAAAGTGGCAAAAGTGCCATGAAATTTATTTCGTATATTGGAGACAGCATTCACAGGAAATTTGCCACAATCATCGCATCCGCTGGAACATTCTCAACACTCTCTGATGGAAGCCAGCCAAAGAAGACCGGTTCCGAAGGAGTTGATCTATATGCGAGTTGTTCGCCATGGACAGCCAGTATATTACGGCTTACTCTATTTTGCGTAATCATTACGCCTGGCGTAATGCTGCGGGGAAAACCGGGAAACATGGTACCTTTTTCGATGCCTATGCAGAAACATACGCCTAATGCATGTGCGGCACCTCGGGGACGAGGTCAGTTAGTTCCGCTGAGGGAGTGTTCACTATTGCTAATTGCATCTCGATTCGATGCAAAATTACCTTGATAAACCACCTTCGTTGAAGGTACAGTATCAGCTGACCACCTAGGTAATCCTTATTTTGTTTGTACAGCTTGTACCCACCACCAAAACATTGATGTGAATGCGGTAATACTGACTTTGGCGAGGCAATCTTGAAACAAGTGGCAAAAGTGAAACATCGCCGGGAAAAGCCGACAAATTAAAAGCCCCACTCGCCACGCGCAGTGTTGGGATGACGTCGTCCGGTCTTGTGCGTCGCTGAGTATATTGATTTCTTATGACGACGTCTGCTGTGAGTGGGGCTTTTAATTTTTCCGAGTGCTGCCGGGCGAATAGTCCTATGTTTGTGTCTACAGGTAGCCTAGCGTCATGACGTCATGCGTATATATTATGGATAGGCCTAATCNGGGGGGGGGGGGCGGCGGGGCTCAACTCACTTGGTGGGACCGTAGGCCTAGATCTTGGGGTCTCATGGCAAAATGCGGCGATCGCCCTAAGTGAGAGCTCTCTTCTGCAGTTTTATGTTGCAAGAACCACAGATGGGGTAATATAGCTGACATGTGAATCTCAGTAGGTCTATCGGTAGGAGCCTACATTGTTTTTTCCTAAATACGTGACGCCCCTGCCCATTTCCGGCCTTGACGCCGAGGAGGGCTGATCCGGCAAATCCGGACGTAGGTCCTACTGTTGCTGAATCGGAAGTTTATTTTGAGTCCTCAATTCGAGCTCATGGACTACATGCAGCCAAGGCCTACAATTTATTTGTTCCTTTCTTAATTTCTTTTTAATTTAGGCCTACATTTTCGTTTATTAATTTACAGACACTAAGTAATCATAAGGCCTGTAACGGTGCTCACTTCGTGAGCCACGTGCTCGCGGATAACTCTGTGAGTTATGGGATCACTGCGCGAGTTTTCAAGAACTACTTTCTATGCTAGGAAAATAATGAATTCTCCCTTGGCGTAATATTACGCTAAATCGGCGTAATATTACGCAAAATACAGTAAGCCGTATATTACGCAGTGTCCCTTGAGAACCATGACAGTTACGGTGACGCTAGAGCCGAAAATATCTAGAAGTGCATCGATTCAACATTCCTAAATAAGCTGAAATGTCCAGAAGACAGGTTAGAGGTATCTTTAGGCCTATAATTAACTGCTAAAATATGGAAATAAATAAGCAGAAAAGTACCTGCATCACCTACTAGTCCCACTCGCCGCCTCATAACTTTCTTTTGTTACCTTTTCAGATACAACAAACTCTTGGTGGGAGACACGGCAGACAAGAATGAGATCATAGATGATGCTTTAGATCATTACATGGAAAAGAGGCGGGTTCTGGCCACAGAAAAGGATGATGTTGACCCCCTTTCAAACCACTGCCTGGATGATCTTTCAGCCCTTGACTCTCAGTCATGTCAGTCTGATGATGACCATGATCAGGATGATGGTGGTTGTTCACTTTCAGATTCGGATGTGGAATCCACCATGTCATCAGACGGTGATTTGATGGATTCTGCATCCGAGTTGGATCTAGAGGAAATTCAGGAAGTGGAAGACTTCTCTGACGTACTTGATCCTGACCATTCCCACAGTGAGGAGATGGCATACATTGACTAGTCTAGTCAGTGTATGCCATCTCTTCACTGTGGGAATGGTACCAATGATACCAATGTCACAAACTTTTGGGTCTAGTCTAATGACAGCTGTCTGTCTTGTCATGTTTTCTTGAATTCACTGTTTAGCATGTTTACTGAGTTGTCCATTCACTGTACACCAGTGTAAGCTTGATGCATTTGACATGGATATGGCAAAGCCTTTCAATGGTTCATATGAATAAAGAAGACTAGCAAATGCTTTTACTTCAGGTTTGTACAGCTTTGCCTAGTGCATTAGTGTTACAAAATCCAAGTAAAAGCAGTTGCAAGTCTTTATTCATATTACCAATTCAGTGTTTTATTTTTGAATTCAGGAAGTGAGGTGGAGGTTCCTGTGTTCACTCTACTTCCCTGGTTGCAGGGTGCAGGAGCGGGTGATTGTGTTACATGTATTACTGCATTCAGAGAGACTAGTGAATAGTCTCTCTGAATGCAGGGCAGCTGACAGGAATCTGTGGCTATAAGTATTTAGGCCATCCTGTTTATACTACTGGCAGGCTGACATGTTTGGTGGATTTCCTGGCTGTAAAAGTAACATCGGAGATCGCTGATGCATGTGAATAAATACACATACAGTGCCCAAAATGAAAAAGAACCTTAACTCAAACATGGGAGGATTCGGACAAATGAAGGCTAAACTGAAGCTACACGGCTGGATTCATCACAGACATGAGAGCAGTAAGTTATAGTGTGGGTGAAGTCCGACGCGTGGATAGGCCTACGGTCCTACAGGCTCTTGTTTTGTGGGTGATTTATAGGCGGTTGGTAACCGTAGGATAAGTTGGCCTAGGCCTATGCCGAAATAGTATGAACGTTTGTAGGTGAAATATAGTGATTGAAGTTTCCTACTAACTTATCCCTTTAGTTTGAGGCCTTGAGAGGTGGCAGTGAAACACAGTTGTGTAGGATTTTTTATTGGGCGATGTATTAGATGGAAAGAAAACGGCATTATGCCCGAAAATAGGGAGGGAGGCAGGAGTGTTGTGGCCAGTCAAGTGACCCTAATCAGTTGTGTACATGTATTCAATGCCTCCCTTACGAAAAATTCCCATGTGTTATTTCTTTTTTTCACGTGGGAATTATTTCACATATGTGAAAATAAGGCCATGTGTGAAATTTGCCGTGTGAAAAATTCCCATGTGGGATTTTTGTTGAAATCCCACATGTGAATCCTACATGTAAATCCTATATTGGTCATAATCTTAGTTCACAGTTTTTTGCTATTTTCACCTGACCTGTGTCAGATGTAGAAGGAGAAGGCCACCATCAGGTGCAGCCTTTCATTATAAACAGCTCTCATCTTAGCCAATAGGCCGAGAAGGTTAACAGTTCTAGATGGTTGAGTGATATCAATGAATAGAAAAGTATCTTTTCTTTGGTACAGACAAAACCAATGTTATAAAACTATTGCCTTGACAATTCTGAAACATGAACATTCACAACTTCAATTTTTTGTCTCATATTTCAAATGGTAGTTAGGTAATTTTCT
>NMRB01002639.1:17798-52483 GCA_002633025.1 Notospermus geniculatus | reverse complement strand
TAACAGTTACACTGTGACAGACCAGTACAGTAGTCAAACATTCCAAGTACATTTATACAGGTCAATTCAGCAGCGATATATTATTATAAGAAGAGGATGAAACTGGCTGGCTGGCAAGAGTTTAACTGCCAGAAGTAGTACATGAAGAAAGTTTTGCAAAATACAATGACTGGCAGTGGTAAGTATATACAGTAGTCATAATCTCATGACAAGACGAATGCGCACACAATTACACCCAGATCAGTACCCAAACATTCAAAAAGTCTACAGTTAGATGTCAGCAGCCGTACAGTTAGATGTCAGCAGCCGTAATATTATTATAACAAGAGGAAATCGGACATCTGGCAACAGTTTAACCCCTGCAAGTAGTACATGAACCAAATGTGCAAAAATACACATACTGGTATGTTGTTACCCACAGTAGCTTGGAATCTTGGCAACTTTTCAAAGTACAGAGGGTGATATCTGTGCTCGTGAGGCAAACGTTTAACCACCACAAATAGTACATGAAAAAATTAAGTGAACTGTAAGGTTTACCTTTAGCTATTGTTTGCAGGGGAGAATACAAAAGCTTAAAAAGTTGACCTTAGAGTTAGGGGGCTTCTAGAATAAGGGCTAAGCACTTGTACTGGTAAGTACAGTAGTGATAATCCCATTACAAGAGGAATCTGCGGACAGTAACACCCCTACAGACCAGTGCCCAAACATTCAAAGTGTACAGTTAAACTTCAGCAGCGCTAATATTATAAGAAGAGGAAACCGGCCATCTGGCAACAGTTTAACCCCCACAAGTAGAACAAGAACCAAGTTTGCAAAAATGCCTGTACTGGTAGTGGTAAGTTCAGTAGTCATAATCCCATTACAAGAGGAATCTGCAGACAGTTACACCCCTACAGACCAGTACCCAAACATTCAAAGTATAGATTTAAAATTCAGCAGCACTAATATTATAACAAGAGGAAACCGGCCATCTGGCAACAGTGTATCCCCCATAAGTAGTACAAGAACAAAGTTTGCAAGAACGCCTGTGCTGGTAGTGGTAAGTACAGTAGTCATAATCCCATTACAAGAGGAATCTGCAGACAGTTAAGACCCGTACAGACCAGTATCGAAACATTCAAAGTATACAGTTAAGCTTCACCAGCACTAATATTATAAGAAGAGGAAATCGGTCATCTGGCAACAGTTTAACGCCCACAAGTAGAACAAGAACAAAGTTCGCAAAAATGCCTGTACTGGTAGTGGTAAGTACAGTAGTCAAAATCCCATTAGAAAAGGAATCTGCAGACAGTTAAGACCCGTACAGACCAGTACCAAAACATTCAAAGTACCGGTATTCAGTTAAACTTCACCAGCACTAATATTATAACAAGAGGAAACCAGCCATCTGACAACAGTTTAACGCCCACAAGTAGAACAAGAACAAAGTTCGCAAAAATGCCTGTACTGGTAGTGGTAAGCACAGTAGTCATAATCCCATTAGAAGAGGAATCTGCAGACAGTTAAGACCCGTACAGACCAGTACCAAAACATTCAAAGTATACAGTTAAACTTCACCAGCACTAATTATTATAACAAGAGGAAACCGGCCATCTGGCAACAGTTTAACCCCTACAAGTAGTACAAGAACAAAGTTTGCAAAAACGCCTGTACTGGTAATGGTAAGCACAGTAGTCATAATCCCATTACAAGAGGAATCTGCAGACAGTTAAGACCCGTACAGACCAGTATCGAAACATTCAAAGTATACAGTTAAACTTCACCAGCACCATCCAGGCCTACCTGGGGTAGTGCGTCATTCCGTCGAACTACAGACTTCTACCCCAGGCAGCAATACCCACTACACATTGTTCAAGGTGGCTGTTCCATTTAGTTTACCTGCTAAATATTAGCCAATCAGATTACGCGTTGCAGAAGAGCCTTGGATTGCAAGTTGCCATGTCAGCTGTACAGTGCACTGCAATGGATCGAATCGAGCAAGTTTCCCGATTTATGTCTCGCAAAATGCTTGGATTTCCAGTAAATTTCCGACATTACGGACAAAACTGTACTTAAAATGTACAACTAAAAATATTTGTATTCCTGGAAGTCAGATTGACAGACGACGCCGCGAGTTTATAAAAGGGGCATTTTGATTGGCCACTCGCGACTAGGACCAAGCCGTGAAATAGAAATGCTGCCATTGACGCCAGGGGTATGAGTGATGTAACAGGAGGTGTAGTCACGCGATGCCCCTGGTGTGCCAGGATGCACCAGCACTAATATTGTAAGAAGAGGAAACCGGTCATCTGCCAACAGTTTAACGCCCACAAGTAGAACAAGAACAAAGTTCGCAAAAATGCCTGTACTGGTAGTGGTAAGCACAGTAGTCATAATCCCATTAGAAGAGGAATCTGCAGACAGTTAAGACCCGTACAGACCAGTACCCAAACATTCAAAGTATAGAGTTAAAATTCAGCAGCACTAATATTATAACAAGAGGAAACCGGCCATCTGGCAACAGTATATCCCCCACAAGTAGTACAAGAACAAAGTTTGCAAAAACGCCTGTGCTGGTAGTGGTAAGTACAGTAGTCATAATCCCATTACAAGAGGAATCTGCAGACAGTTAAGACCCGTACTGACCAGTATCGAAACATTCAAAGTATACAGTTAAGCTTCACCAGCACTAATATTATAAGAAGAGGAAATCGGTCATCTGGCAACAGTTTAACGCCCACAAGTAGAACAAGAACAAAGTTCGCAAAAATGCCTGTACTGGTAGTGGTAAGTACAGTAGTCATAATCCCATTAGAAAAGGAATCTGCAGACAGTTAAGACCCGTACAGACCAGTACCAAAACATTCAAAGTACCGGTATTCAGTTAAACTTCACCAGCACTAATATTATAACAAGAGGAAACCAGCCATCTGACAACAGTTTAACGCCCACAAGTAGAACAAGAATAAAGTTCGCAAAAATGCCTGTACTGGTAGTGGTAAGCACAGTAGTCATAATCCCATTAGAAGAGGAATCTGCAGACAGTTAAGACCCGTACAGACCAGTACCAAAACATTCAAAGAATACAGTTAAACTTCACCAGCACTAATATTGTAAGAAGAGGAAACCGGCCATCTGGCAACAGTTTAACCCCCACAAGTAGTACAAGAACAAAGTTTGCAAAAACGCCTGTACTGGTAGTGGTAAGCACAGTAGTCATAATCCCATTACAAGAGGAATCTGCAGACAGTTAAGACCCGTACAGACCAGTATCGAAACATTCAAAGTATACAGTTAAACTTCACCAGCACTAATATTGTAAGAAGAGGAAACCGGTCATCTGCCAACAGTTTAACGCCCACAAGTAGAACAGGAACAAAGTTCGCAAAAATGCCTGTACTGGTAGTGGTAAGCACAGTAGTCATAATCCCATTAGAAGAGGAATCTGCAGACAGTTAAGACCCGTACAGACCAGTATCGAAACATTCAAAGTATACAGCTAAGCTTCACCAGCACTAATATTATAAGAAGAGGAAATCGGTCATCTGGCAACAGTTTAACGCCCACAAGTAGAACAAGAACAAAGTTCGCAAAAATGCCTGTACTGATAGTGGTAAGTACAGTAGTCATAATCCCATTAGAAGAGGAATCTGCAGACAGTTAAGACCCCTACAGACCAGTACCAAAACATTCAAAGTATACAGTTAAAGTTCAGCAGCACTAATATTATAACAAGAGGAAACCAGCCATCTGGCAACAGTTTAACCCCCACAAGTAGAACAAGAACAAAATTTGCCAAAACGCCTGTAGTGGTAGTGGTAAGTTCAGTAGTCATAATCCCATTACAAAGGAAGGAATCTGCACACAGTTACACCCCTACAGACCAGTGCCCAAACATTCAAAGTATACAGTTTAAGTTCAGCAGCACTAATATTATAACAAGAGGAAACCGGCCATCTGGCCACAGTTTAACCCCTATAAGTAGAACAAGAACTAAGTTTGCAAAAACGCCTGTACTGGTAGTGGTAAGTTCAGTAGCCCATTATAAAGGAAGGAATCTGCACAGTTACACCCCTGCAGACCAGTGCCCAAACATTCAAAGTATTCAGTTAAAAATCAGCAGGACTAATATTACAATAAGAGGAAACCGGCCATCTGGGCACAGTTTAAAGCTGACGTGAACGAACAAAAAGCCCCCATGCGACGAGCAAGAGAATTGCAAACGCCCTGCAAACACCTCAGACCATGATAGATCCCACGACGCCAGGAGGGCGCCACCTTATTTACCTTCAGGCAACAGAGCGGTCAACATCTCCGTTTACCTCAACACTATACTCAAAGAAAAAAAATTGTAATCATTTAGACGGGATTCGAACCGTCGGCCTTCTGATTTGTGATCCACCACTCTATCCACTCGGCCAACGAGCCAGCTGACAGACACATGGGGCCGTATGAATAAAAAAGAGTATTAACTTGCTAGTAGAAGTAAGTAGTAAAAGTATCTACTAGGTAGTATTCACTGAAAGTAAAAGTAAATACTTCATTTCATGTGAATAAACTTTTACTTTTACTTCAAAGTACCTACTCCTACTTTACTAGTTTCTACTTGTCTACGACCTAAACTGACCGCTCTGAAAGTGGCTGGTTGGCCACTAAACGCTTCATTCGTTCAACTGCTATGTGCGAATGAACGGCTAGAAATGACGTAGTTTGACCTTCTGCCCCTAGTTTCCATAAATGAATAATACCTGATGGAGCTTCTCGTCCCCCCCCCCGCATATTTACCCCTGTAGGATTTCTATATGTCATGTTCACTTCGACGACTTTCTTCTGAAAAACCGCTTAGCCATCATATAATATTCCGGGATTTCTACGGCAGAAGCCTATTTTCCCCGTAGGAATTCTGCCCCCCCCCCCCCCCCAGGNGTCCTGATGGGGGGGGGGGGCAAATGTCCTACGGTACCCGTTCGGGGGGACTATTCACTGGCCATTTGCGCATACGAACTGAAAAATCTCACTGCTGATGAAAATATCAAGCCATGAAAAAGAAATATCAAAACATGAAAATGACAAACTCTTCATGTGATACTGGATCATTTTTCCTTTTCACGATCGATAATGAAGCCTGATAAGCAAGGATTCAAAAGAAAAAAAATGGAAAAATATCAACTGTGAACAAAGATATTTGATATTATCGAAAATTATCAAAAACTTAAAAATTGAGATTTTGCATGAGATTATGCTGCTGATGTAAAGCTGTCATCCCATGTGTCCCACCATGCCACTTTCATCCATTGAAAAGCCAGTGTTAAGAAAATTTAACTTTTCTAAAAAAACTCGATTTTTTACAAAATTGGGCATTTTTTATGACATATAACACGAAAAGGATGCACATTTTCAGCTTAATTTTTTCGCAGTTGTGAGTGAATTTCCGTTGTTTTCCTTTTGTAAAAATGTGGTCGTCTTGCACTTCAAAATGTTCGAGATATCAAATGGGTGATATTTTGATATTCTGATATTTTTATGATATATTCACTTTTCCTTGAAACTTTTTGAACAAACAGGCCTATTACACCTCAAAGTGTCACATCAACATTCGAAAATCAAAGATCGATGACTGACTGCGGAGAAATTAAGAAAAAACCTATGTTGCAATACTTGGCTAGTGAGTGTATAAAATGTTGAACCAACCAAACTACATTTTCCTCATGAAAGCGGAACAGGGCGTGGTACCTGTATTCCTGGCACGTTTCGCCTATCGGCATATACCTTCCTTTGGCCCAGAATTTGCAAAAAAGCTGCCGTTGTAACAAGTTGTGTCTGCTCACTTCGGCTTCAAGGTAGGTCTGGAGCTACCTTGAAAATTTGGAGTATGTACTTGAAAACCTGAGTAAATACTCCACTTTATTCATACCGACTAGAGTATTTACTAACTTTGTAGTAACTACTGAACTAGTAAATAATAAATACTTTAACTAATAGTTGGTACTATTTACTTCAAGTATTTACTTCAGTTTTATTCATACAGACAGCAGTATATACTTCAAAATTGCTAGTAAAAGTAGGTACGGTACTTTTTTTTATTCATATGGCCCATGATTTGTGTTTGTCATAGACATAGGCCTTCGACTTAGGTAATAATACTACGAATAAGAGAAAACATGATAAGCCTTCCAACAAGTTCGGTGGCTGAATGGGGAAGACGGTGGAGAACAGAGATAACAAGGCGCGGGTTCGATTCCCAGCTTGGTCAAACTTTTTTCTTTCAAAAAAGTGTTCAGCAGGAGCTCACGAGAGGATGTTGACACCTCGTTACCTCAAAGACAAATAAGGTGGCGCCCTCCTGGCCTCGTGGTGTCTATCATGTCCTGAGCCTTCGTTTGAGCTGTTTACAGGGCGTTTGCAATTCTCTTGCTCGTCGCATGGGGGCTTTTTGTTCGTTCACGTCAGCTTTAAGCCCCACAAGTAGAACAAGAACAAAGTTTGCAAAAACGCCTGTACTGGTAGTGGTAAGTTCAGTAGTCGTAATCCCATTAAAAAGGAAGGAATCTGCACAGAGTTACACCCCTACAGACCAGTACCCAAACATTCAAAGTATACAGTTAAAGTTCAGCAGCACTAATATTATAACAAGAGGAAACCGGCCATCTGGCAACAGTTTATCCCCCATAAGTAGTACAAGAAGAATGTGTGCAAAAACGCCTGTACTGGTAGTGGTAATTACAGTAGTCCTAATCGTATTACAAGAGGAATATGCACATAGTTACACTGCTACAGACCAGGCTCTGTATTCATAAGGCCACTGAAGTGTAAGTGTGAGACGTATCGTTTGTGTTGAACAAAGGATAGGTGTCATACTAAAAGCCGTGTTGACACTACAGTTTTGATACGAATTGAATGCGCATTAAAAGCCCAATACGTATTACCGGTAACTGTTCAGACTGAGATCGGTTTGGCATCGTGCGAAACTGCTTTAACGAAATCGGTTTGCAAACCGAACTGAATACGTATCAACCAAAGTGTATCAGCACAACTGCGGCGGTGGAAACTGTGTGCCGTTGTATCATATTGTGTGTGAACAAGCCGAAGTGAATTCAATGCGCATTGAGATTGGTTTGAATAGCAGCCTTAAAACGTATTATTTCGATACAAATTCCGGGATACGAATTGGGGAATTCGCTTTCAATTCGTATCCAGTGTGAACACGGCTTTAGACTTAAGTAGTTTTATGAACTTACGGCCAGTAGCCGAACATGCAAAGTATACATTTAAAATCCAGCAGTGATAATATTATAACAAGAGGAAAGTGGCGAGGTGGGCACAGTTCAATCTGCACAAGTAGTACATGAAGGAAGTTTCCCAAAAACACCGCCGTCACTGATTTATCCTTACAAGCATCCTGTGCACAGCTGTATTAGTTGCATGTAATGTATTGCTCGTGTATTCAGTATTTGATGACTTCACAATGTCAACATCAGTATGTTTAAAAAGTGGCCGGATTGTCTGAAAGATGTCTGCGTGACACTACATTGCTAACAGTCACCTTCTTCATAGAGAAATTTACAGAAGGTATTCGTTTTGTACATTCGTACTGACAGTACAGTGGGTGATACCTGGGAGCGAACGCTAACAGTTTAACCTCACAAGTAATACATGAAGAAAGTGAGGAAAAAAACAAGTGCAGGGGCTTATTTCAGAAAGTGACTTGAAGGTAATGGTATCTGTAACGAAATTGAAAATGCATTGAGTGAATGGTACCATTAGCTTAAAGTTACTTTAGGAAACAGGCTTTTGGTTAAGAACAGCGGCCATAATCTGATTGTCACGGCTACACACCAGTACTGGAACATTGAGGCCCGTATGCACCAAACGAAGATTACCTTGAACTCAGGTTGAGCCACAACTTTTCGATTGTCACATCATACCCTGGCAAACCTGAACAATTGAAAAGTTGTGGCTGAACCCGAGTGCATACGGCCCTTAAAGTATACAGGTAAATTCAGCAGTGATAACAAATAACAAGAGGCAACTGCCAGAGGAGAGTGGCAATGGTTTAACCTGCGCAGTTAGCACATGAAGAACGTTTCCAAAAGTACAAGTTGTGGTAAGTACACTGGTAGAGATGTGGCACCTGAGTGATTACGGACTCTGTTGACATTACTGGCGACTAGTGCTGGGAGTGGGTTCAGTGGGTGGAGGGGGTCTTGGTGGTTGACGTGGTGCCCTGTTGCTTACATTTTGGGTTGTAGTACCTTCGTTGTGGTCTGTGGTTTAGGTTCGGCAATTAGTCAGGAGCATCAGCTGCTTCATTTGGGGGTTGTTGTGCGCCAATTCGTACTTGACAAGGCCTGATAATGGCCATTTCTGCCTGTTGCCTAGCATTAGGAATGACTGGTGGGGAGTACACTGGTGCAGTGCGAAATACTGTGGTCGGTCTGATGGAGGTTAAATGAAATTTCGGCTCCCGAACTTCCTCATCATTGGTCTTGAGCCCTGGCTTGTACCAGCCGGATATGAGCCACTTGATATTCTGTTGTTGGTAGTGTTGAAGGACAGCTTGCACTGCCGCTCTGAAGTCTAACATTGGTATAGGGTTGCTAGTTGTCTGTAAATGAAAGAATGGCAGTAATGAAATGACGAGCCAGTACTGTGTAATGTGGTGAAAGTGTGGTAGAGCGTGGATTTCAGTAATATGTGGAGGCACGCTGATGACAGAAAAGTACCTTTTACTGCAATGGTGGAATGAAAGTGATTGGAATGGTTAAGGTCGATCTATACCCATTGCGTGGCGCCGAACTGCCCAACTTAAATTCGTGATAATTCATTGATAACAATGATTACAAAAACATTTCTGGTCCGGTACGTTACGTATGAAGTATCTAAGTGAATTTTCACGCTAAATAACTTGATCCTATTTCCGGATTGCCCAGAAAAATGACTTTGTTTGAAAGGCCGAAAAAATTTCCTTGAGCAATTTTACGTCAACATGCTATGTCGCATCGAAGCAAACTCTGTTGAAAAAGAGGCAGCCATACCTAGCGCATGTCCGTATAAACGCAGATTTTTAAAAAATATGTTAATTATGCTTATAATTAACAAAGTTTAGCTTTTACTCCACAAAATTTTCTTTGTTTCGTGAATTTCGCGGACATCTACTTCAAAAACCCAGAATCGGCTGTTATACGGACAAGCTCCATTTGGTGAACAACACATTTCCATTTTCAAAGTTTGAAAAATGTTTATAAAAGTGGGAGAAAAACTGCCCGAAAGTTTGAAACTTTATTCTTCACGTGGGTTTGTTTACTATTTGCAACACACGTTCACTATAGTGCGTTTCCAAATATTACGTGGGCAAATCAGCGGACCATTGAATGCCAAGGCCTATAATTGACTGACAAGAATAAAATCTATTTCAGCGCTAACGTGGTCTAAAATTGGCGAACAGAGTAGAGGCAATTATTATTCATTATGATTCATTCATTTTCACACCAGTGGGTCGCTTGGAATGCGTTTGTCTGGGGGAAAACCCAATGACTATAGATCGACCTTAAGCAGTTGGGTAATCTTTAATTGTACCTTCATTGCAGGAGTTGACAAGAAGTATTGGGTGAATGCTTTGGATTTGAAGGGTACTCTTGTGATGTTCGCCACTGTGGATGAAATACAGCAGGTCAGGAGTCTCGTGCTGATATCCTCAGTTACGAGGGCTGGGCAGGGGCAAAGTTCATCGTGTTGCCCATCACATAAATCTGATGCACATCCGGTGACTATGTTGGCTCGGGTTATTTGAATATCGGCGTTTTTGACAAAAAGTGCTTTTGGCAGTTGCCTGTCAGCGTACTCTGTGACATATGGCCTGGTCTGTTGACCTGTGGTGTTTGGTTTCAAAGGGAGTAGAGGTTGTTCCAGTTGTATTACAGGAACGCTTTTTATGAGAGTTTTATATTCCGGCTCGAAGAGGCCAACAGTGGCACCAGTCCATGTAACATTTTGGATTTTGAATAGCTGACGGGATTCAATGGTACTCTCTGTGACAACGTAAAAAAGGGATCCCTCATGTAAATCTCTGAAATGAAGAATGTTACTGTTAGCAATGTAGTGTCAGACAACGGGGCAACTTCTTCGAGATGCTTGGCAGAATTCCTAAAGTGAGACTACTGATATTGACATTGTGAAGTTATGAGATATTGAATGCAAGAACAATACATTACATGAAACTAGCTGTGCGGAGGATGCTTGTTGTTAAGGAGAAATTGGCGAAGGTGTTTTACCGCAGGATTAGAAGTCGATCATAAGGTTTGTCAAGTTTAGTGGCTTTCCCTGGCTGAGTTGTTTTGCGGCTTTTGGCTTTTTTTTATTTTGAGGATTTCAGCAGTCATTCTTGATTCATCAGAGGCGGCGGGGTTGGAGAGGAGTTGGCTAAGAGTGATGTCAGTGATGCTATCATTATTGAAGATGTCGATGGCGCCGGCAACATCTCCGAGTTCGATGCATTGTCCTAGCATGGCTGTACTGGTCTGAAAGAGTGGAAAGGAAGGTTAAGAGGTTGTAGAGAGTGTGGTACATGTATGATAATAACATATACTGTTGGTAGCATTACCTCCATGCAACTATGCAAGATATGTACTATCAAGAATATACAACTGCGAATATGTGCCAAAAAGTGAGTTGAGTAATTTGCATCTGGTGACCATGTAACCGAAGGGATGTTAATTTGTGAAGGATTATCGTATAAACAAGACCATTATAAACAAAATGACACCTCCCATAGTTATATGCACTGAGAAATAACCGAGCTACAGAGCAGTTTTGAATGTACCATATTTTCGACAAATTGACAACAAATCCATGGTTTCTCCAAAATGAAAAAAAATTATGTATGCCAGTAATATGTCTGTAACTTTATATAAGTTGATGATATGCTAAATACATTGTAATATAATTCAGTCAACCACCGTTAAATGTAAACGCTGGTTATTTGATTAGAAGGCCCACAATTACCGTACGCCCTCTATTATCAGAAAAAAGTAACGTAATGCCCACCGTTGTGATTGACTACTAAGTTGAACATTCTTGGTACCTTTTCTTGGTACTATGGATGGCAGGTCATGACAGTTGTATTAAGCAATTATTGTAAGACGAACTGCAGAGAGGGCAGTGAGAAGGTGATGTAGTGAGGGCGAAGCAAAGATATTTGGCTGTGTTTCTTGTCATACCTGGTGTTGTGGCAGGAAGGTGAAGGCTGTTTAATGGATACTGCCGAACTGTTCCCATCGCAGTTGAGGGTATTTGGCATGGAAGAAGTTGTAGACAATCTGTCCATTGGTGAGAATGCTGCGCGTGTCAGGATGGACGTGATCTCCATTGCGTCTGTGCCACATGGCTTCAAATCGTTTACGAGCTGTGATGTTTTCCATATTGTGTGAGGTCCCTGGGAAATTGTAAACCAGTGCAAAACATCGCCATGGTCGCAAGTTGGGATTGTTTGTTAGAGCAGCACCAGCACCACTGTTGTGCTGTCGAAGTCTTCTGTTGATGTTCCCTGTTTCACCAACATATGCAAAATTGTGGTTACGAGTGCTGACTAACATGTACACGAAACCGAGTTCGGGTTGAGGAAAGTGGAACGGCGGTGGTGGAACGGGGTTGTGGTCATGTTGAAGTATCACATCCTGATGGGCTGGGTCTGTAACCTGTAGGACATGTTGAATGTGCTGTATCCAAGGAGGTATGTGTTCCAATAATTGTCTGATGGCAAGAAGTGTGTCAGTGTGGTCATGTGATACCAGGATGATGTTGTTCAGTGTTCGTACTCTACTGAGAAGGACTAGTAATTGTTGACGGTCCCATAGTCTGTACTTGTGGTCCTGTATGGAAATTTGTGTAGCAATTTTGCTGCATGTTTCTCCTAAAGCTCGATGCACCGTGGTGCTAGCGTAGTAAGTAACGCGGTATTGTGTCCTGCGAGCCTTTGTGTTTCCAGCACCAACGAGGATCATTGGAGACGGAGCTGGTGTCAAGTAGAATGTCTGCCAAGCGGGATTGTTGTCTGCATTTGTGGTGTCGATGTTGCGTTCGCCTGGTGGGACTAGGTTGAGGCACAATTTATTGTCTTGTGGTGTTGGGAGTTCTTGTACAACACACAGTTGCCCTTGGGAAAAGCGTGGCAGATGTCTGGTTGGTTTCGAGTTGTTGTAAGTCAATCGCAAGATTTGACCAACAAAGAGGACTAGTGTGCTCTGTTCAGTACAGACCTTGGACAGTTGACGCTGTACTGTTGGACCAGCTTGGGCCCAAATTCCATTAGATGATTCGGCTTCATCATAAGCTGCATATGTTCCTGAGGTAATGTGGCCATCACTGGTTTAACATCTAGATACTTTTGGGTGATCTCTGCTGATGTGGCTTTAGTGCCGACAATTTTCAAGGCATCATCGGGGACATTGGCCCATGTGGGGACACTGTTTGGTAAGCATCGACGAGAGATGATATCCAGGATATTCTGCACTTGGTCTTCGTTGATTGCTGTGGTACGCATGGATGAGATGATAGACTGTAGGTCAGGATCTGGAGCTGATCGCACACAGTGGTGCATGGCAATGATGTTGAAAGTAGATATCATGTGGTGGCTGCTCCATACTGGTGTACCATTTACCGGAGCAAGTTGGTGTGGATCACCGGTACCAATGATTGTGACTCCGCCGAAAGTGATAGTCGACTGTCGAATTATTCGCAGTAGCGTGTCAATGACTGCGAGCAGGTGCGATGATAGCAAACCAATTTCCTCAAAGAAGAGGATTTTAATCCTCTGCAAGAATGCCAGCTGTGGAGGATTTCGTTGAAGTGTTGCCAGTGATTTTTGTACAATGTATTGTACTGTGTACAGGTTGTTTTCAAGTACGGGCAATCCAAAGGCCATGTGCAGGTGGTTTCCTCCTAATGTGCGTGCCCGTTCAGATGTGATGGCAACCAGGATTGTTGGTACATTCAGTGACAGCGCATACGTTTTGCTGATGAGGAGAATGTGAGTCTTTCCACAACCGGGAGGTCCAACTAAAATATGACACTGTGGTGCATGATTATCAATGGTTGTGTTGTGGACGGCAGTGGTGCAAGTATGAAGTGCTGCTACTTGTTCTTGATGAGACTGCTGACTTTGACCTGGAAGTACCGTCACATTGGGCTGAAAGTCCACTGGGCCTGCCTTGAAGTCATCAATTGGTGGAAAGTTTGGAATTGCCTGTTGGCTGAGAACATCAATTGCTGCGTTACGAATGAATGCCATGTAACTGCCGAATGATTCTGTTGCAGAATTTGCGATGTCTGTGTCTGTGACTGTAGGCAGGGGTATGTCAGGTGCATATCCAAAAAGTATAGATTGCAAACTGGTCAAGGCATCTTGTAATATTTTGCCAATGGTCCGTGACCCCACTGGGAACCAAATCAGCTGCTCTGTTACAAAGCGGCGGCCAATATTCTTGACATCTGCTTCTGTGGGAATCTCCCTCTGTAGTAAGTCTGCTTTGTGAAAGCATGTGATCATATCAGGGCCGCTGTACAAATCAAGTTCGGTGACAAATTTTCCCATGGTGAGTAAGATGTGGACAAAAAATGCTGGTATGTTGGATGGGCTGGGGCTATGGAATACCACGACATTCCTTTCATGTGAAGTAGTGTCTACAAATCGTATGTAGTGTTGGTCATGCTACTGTTGGTTGTGGGCTGTTGATAGCCGTCGAAAGATGTGGACATACAAGTCAATGGCTTTGATCCGCATGGTTTCATCATGTGAAGAGGTTAAATTGAAGATGTACGCAGTTGCATCTTGCACATGTGCTTGCCTGACCTTCACACATCTACCTGCCCCGTCGATCCAGTGCGATTCATTCAATAGAATGTTGACTGCTGCCTTTGGATTCTTTTCCCAGGTGAACCATCGAAGATACAGTTCGAGTTCGGAGAAGATTGTGAGTTCAGGGGGTCTAAGAGAGAAAGAAGACGTTGTGTCGAGGTAGAAGTTCCCTTCTTCATAGGACTGAATGGCTGTTATTTGTGATGGAGTGAACTGACGCCAGGGTGGGAACGTGGCTCGAGATGTTACTTGTGCTGGCTGTCCTCCACCTCCTTCTTGGCGAGTTGCATGTTTTGAGGGCCTCTTGACAATGGCATACCTGTANTTGTGGACGGCAGTGGTGCAAGTATGAAGTGCTGCTACTTGTTCTTGATGAGACTGCTGACTTTGACCTGGAAGTACCGTCACATTGGGCTGGAAGTCCACTGGGCCTGCCTTGAAGTCATCAATTGGTGGAAAGTTTGGAATTGCCTGTTGGCTGAGAACATCAATTGCTGCGTTACGAATGAATGCCATGTAACTGCCGAATGATTCTGTTGCAGAATTTGCGATGTCTGTGTCTGTGACTGTAGGCAGGGGTATCTCAGGTGCATATCCAAAAAGTATAGATTGCAAACTGGTCAAGGCATCTTGTAATATTTTGCCAAAGGTCCGTGACCCTACTGGGAACCAAATCAGCTGCTCTGTTACAAAGCGGCGGCCAATGTTCTTGACATCTGCTTCTGTGGGAATCTCCCTCTGTAGTAAGTCTGCTTTGCGAAAGCATGTGATCATATCAGGCCCGCTGTACAAATCAAGTTCAGTGACAAATTTTCCCATGGTGAGTAAGATGTGGACAAAAAATGCTGGTATGTTGGATGGGCTGGGGCTATGGAATACCACGACATTCCTTTCATGTGAAGTAGTGTCTACAAATCGTATGTAGTGTTGGTCATGCTGCTGTTGGTTGTGGGCTGTTGATAGCCGTCGAAAGATGTGGACATACAAGTCAATGGCTTTGATCCGCATGGTTTCATCATGTGAAGAGGTTAAATTAAAGATGTACGCAGTTGCATCTTGCACATGTGCTTGCCTGACCTTCACACATCTACCTGCCCCGTCGATCCAGTGCGATTCATTCAATAGAATGTTGACTGCTGCCTTTGGATTCTTTTCCCAGGTGAACCATCGAAGATACAGTTCGAGTTCGGAGAAGATTGTGAGTTCAGGGGGTCTAACAGAGAAAGAAGACGTTGTGTCGAGGTAGAAGTTCCCTTCTTCATAGGACTGAATGGCTGTTATTTGTGATGGAGTGAACTGACGCCAGGGTGGGAANCGAAATTTGAAATTTTCGGTCACATACCTGCACATTGGTGGATGATTTCATTGCAACAAAGAGCCGTGGCACAGTGGGAACAAAGTGCTCATCGGGTTGTGCAGGATAGTGCCACATGCCAGCAGAAAAATCCGGGCCTGTTATCCAGTGGTGACCACATGAACACGGATCAGCCAAATCCAAGTATGCCAGATGTCTGTATGTGTCCTCCTGGTACAATGTACCAAACGAGTCGAAAGTGTACACGAAACTTGGGGGATGTTTTGGGACACGACAGATGAGGGTGTCATCCTTGGCACGACGTTTCATGCAACGAGTGTTGGCCATGCTGCAATCGTGTTGTTGGAGGGTGCTAGCCAATTGCTGTAGGTTACAGTATTCATCCTGGTTTTTAACTAGCCCATCTTGTAGAAGACTGTTGTAATCAGTCCTGGCATCCGGAGACATAGTGCGGCATTCGAGCATCGCACTCGGTTGGTTGTAGTTGAAATATCTTCAGTTTCAACAGTGATGCCACCATGTACATGGGGTCGATTGCCTAAAGCCCCGGCGCTTTGGAATTCAAGTCTCATCCAAGATGACTTGACACGACCCAGGGGCTCTTCATGACTAGTCGTAATATACTGCCATATGTAATGTACAGTTCGTTCCCATCCTCTTGTCAGCAGCACGCAGTAATTCTGAAGGAGACCGGACAAGGAAAACCTGTTGCTTTTAATGGCTTTCACCTGGATGGCCTTGCGAAGTGGTGCAACCCCTGGAGTGGCGCTGTCATTACATGTGAGGGTGACAAAGTAAGTCCAGTCCCAGGACGAATATCTGGTTCAGATTCTGTTCAGAATCTTTCACCGGATCCGAACCGGATTCGATTCAGATTCCGACCCAAAATCTGATTCGGATATGGCCCCTGAATCCGGATAGGAATCTTGTTCAGTTTCTGAATGGAATCTTGGTAAGAATCCAGGCCAGATTCCGAATGGAATCTGAACAAGAATCCAGGTGGGTTTCTGATTGGAATCTGGACCTGAATCCAGGTTAGTTTCTGATTAGATTCTGGACTGGAATCCAGGTGAGTTTCTGATTGGAATCTAGACAGGAATACAGGTGGGTTTCTGATTAGAATCTGGACAGGAATCCAGGTTAGTTTCTGAACTTTGGTCACACTAGTGTAGAGAACAGAAGGCAGTGCACCAACAACAGATTTGTTTTCCATGCACCAAAATATACGTGGGAACATCATGCCCTCCGGGTATATCAGTGGCACAGTCCAATCAGGTGATCGACTGCAAATGGTTTGCAGCATTTGCAAAGTTGCCAAAGGTGGTTTCTGTGCATGTTGACTTCTACTCATGACGTGGAGATGGTGATTCAAGTAGAAGTGGCCTGATGTGTTTGAACTGGACTCGGATGAGAACACAGGGCTGTTGCTGGAGTTGGTGAATAGAGGGCAGTAGTCATCACTGTTAACCTCGCCCATGGCAAAAAGTGTAGTTGGGTCTGTGACATGATGTGCATCATCTCCTAGATGGTCCTCCTCTATAAAGTGAACATGGTAATCAGCTGCCTCAGGGGTGTCATCAGCTGCCTCAGGGGTGTCATCATCTGCTTCATAATGCTGTTGTCCTTCAATGCGTGCTTGTGATGTGCAAGAAGATGATGTCTGTGGGCGATGATCAGGTAGGTACTGGCCAACTGTAAAGGTGTCTGTGCCAGTGAAGATGTCATTGAAGTGTTTCTTGCAGAGGCCGACAGTGCATTGTTCATCTGGATAGCCATGTGGACAACACCAATGGAGCACACACCTGCAGTATGGAACTGAGCACCGCAGACCAGCATGTTGTCGTTTCCTGATGAGCAGCATGTTGTGCAAGATGCAGTAACCTTTCACCTGCCCACAGCACCGTTGCATCATGATTCGTTGTGCTGGCTGAATACGATACCCTTTGCGAACATAGAGCAGGAGGCGATGTTTTCCAGGGGTACAGTTACGGCCTGATGTGCTGCAAGATTGCCAGGAGACACCATCACCTCAAACCATTTGGATGTCATATGGAAATTGTCATCGATGGTAACACCAAGTAAGAGGGACAAAGTTCCATTCGCAATGTTCAGTGGTCCATTAGCTGCTGGCGTCAGTGGAGTGGCAATGTGGACAAGGAGAATGTTGTAGTCCGTAGTCAGTGGGAGGACATTGAGGTCATTCACAGAACGTACTTGCAAGTAGTGAACTCCGTAGCAAAGGTGATTTAGCCAGGTGGCAATTTGCACCTCTACCGGCTGATCAGGGTTAGATGGTTGAATGTTGTTTAATTGTTTACAATGTGTCTTTCTAAGGGAATTCTTGCAATCACATCTAAGCAAATATTAAACAACCTCCAGAACATGGCGTTCCGCTGTAACATTCTGGTCAGTCGTCCACACTGCAGTCAACAAAGCATCATACAAGTGGGTGGAATTCAATAGTACCATCATCAAAGCGTATTTGAAATGGCCAAGTGAGTTGATACGTCGGTGTCCATGGAATTCAGAATGTGAAATAATCAGCTGTTTGTGGCCAGTGGCATTCACAGGGTGAACAAGAACCGTACAGTACTTAGGTTGAGACTGAACAGCTGGTACCTGTCCATCTGGAAGAGGTGTTGCAAGGGTCTGTGTCTTGGCATTGTTGTAGGCTTCCGACAAAAGGAAAGCATCCTCCGCATGAATGTAAGTGCCACTTTCTTTGTGATGTTGAATTAAGAATTCCTCTGGTCTTCTATTGTGCGTGGCATAATGCTGCAGAAGTGGTTGCACGGATGTAGCTGTATCAGATGTTTGTTGCGCGTAGTGCTTTATGTCTGGGCGATAAGTGAGCACGAGGGCTTTTGAAAGGGCCACGTCATCACAGCTTTGGTATGTTTGTACTTTGGGCACTAGCTTGAATGTAGATAAGCCTGTGGTGTTGCCGGTTTGATGATACACCGGAAAGGAAGTGTTGTGTGAATTGGCTGTGCCATGGCGAATGTTGTTTCCTGAAATGACAGCTGGTGCCAAAACATCTGGAGCCTGTGGTGCGACATTGTCCAAAAGTGGGTTTGTTGGCACATGCAACCATGACATACGCGAACTGGCATGCACTGAAGGATGACAAGTTAATATGCAGAGAGCACCTCTTTCATCACAGAAAAGTGCTGGTGCTGCCGTCCACTCCAAGTCGTGATACGGAGTAATCCAATCACTGCGAGCGCCTTGGAAAAATCTTGGGTCAGCATCAAACTGCGAAAACTGATCAGATATGTTGGTCAAGTAGTGTAGAGCAGGAACAGCCTGTAATTTCCCACGATGCAGATCATCTGCGAACATGAAACATCCGATAGGGCAGCGGACTGTTGGGTAACAAGTGTCATTGAGAGCTGTTGTGATGGCTCCGAGAGAACCGCTGTCAATTTGATGCTTGAAGGTGGCCAAACGTGCAGTAATGTCTTGGAAAGCTGGTGGAGTTGTGAGTGCTGCCTGCATTTGTGAACACCATGCGTGCAGCATTGGCAGCCATGAGAGTCGCAAGGTGTCAGGAAAGAAACGCATGAACATGTCGACCTTAGCATATCCAGGTTTGGTGAGGAAAGTCCATAGTACAGCAGGCCATGCATTAGGCCACAAAGCCAATGAAAGTGTTTGGCCACGTTGAACTGGTGCTACAAATGAGTGGCATTGTTGGCAGACAAGTTTGCCGTCAACTATACCAGAACGGTCACCGAACTGCCGTTTGATGATGCGAGCATTGTGGACCTGATCAGCGTGCAGTGGCTGTATAAGTGAGTGGGTAGTGAACTGTCGATGACCGATGGCAAATATCACAGTTGTTCTGCTGCATCGTCGTTGATGTAATTTGTGGCAGATGTAATCATACCTGAAGTGTGAAGAAACAATTTGTATGTGTGCGGAAGCAAATGTGCCAAGGAAAGGATGCAAATTGGTGTGGGGGTGTAAAGGTTAGTGTGGATAAAAAAATGACATGCTGAAAATAAGAATTGTATGCTGTGTACACTTCACGTGGACTTCACACTGCTGAAATTTTCCAAACAATCGCAGGGAATGATGTAACCCATTTCCAGAGAAGAATTTCATTGAAATGTTGATGTTGTGCAACGGTGTTAAAAAGACAAGGTGCCAAAATAAAAGAAATGACTTGAATATTGTGATTGTGCAAATACAGTATAGTGCTACGCAAAAAGGGTTAACTTGCATGCGGGATGGATGGTTGTATCTGCCAACTTGGTGAAGACAACTGGGTTCGTTTCATAAGGTTGAGAACCTATCCAGCTTCTTGGGAAAATTAAAGGAGCTCAGCATCCAAGTTTGTTTACAAACAGTTTGTTTACAAACAGTTTACAAACTGGTTTGTTTACAAACAGTGGCCAGCAGGCTAGTTTTATTCCTTCGTGAAGGTGGCAGCACCAGTACGCCCCGTGATTGTTGGACTGGTGCCTGGTCCAATGCAACTCACTCATGATATGCACGTCAGTACATATCAGCGACAATTATAGTGGCAGCACCGCAGGCGTCACGTGGATAGAGAACCAGTGAGTGAGTGTTTACAACTTGGACGTGCAGCTCCTTTAATGCCGATGCTGATGTGCCAAGGAAAGGATGCAGTGGTTGTAACGTTCCATGCAAATCATTATATCATCGACAAGGTGGAAGATTGGATTTGTCAAACTCGAAGTTCAAGCAAGAAAAATAGGAAAAATTTCCCCGATGTTGATGAATGCTGATGCTGATGCTAATATATGTCGAGTTAGCAGGATACAGCAAGTTTCTATGTGTGGTGGGTGACTGTAATCAAAGGTAATCATCACAATGTGAATGAATTGGTCTCATTGTCAGGGTCTATTGAGTATGCGAATAAGGCGTACCTATCAGTACTAGGCATAATCCTATTAGGCCTATATTTTGGTGTACGATTTAAAGTCTTACCTGATGAATTTGCTTGGTGAGTGCCAGTGTTAACCAAGAAGTGTACGTACATCAGTTACGGCAATGTGGGCAAGTTCAGTAATGACGATGCACGTACGTCGTGAAACGATCCTGCAACGAAGAAGTTATGTGTTGGTTGAAGGTAAGTATCCAATGCTATAGGCGAGGCCTGGCAATCCAAACACACATGGCCTTTGACATGTAGGGTACTGGCTTAATGTCCTCAAGATTGTTAAGGTCTTACCTGATGATTTTACTTGGTGCCAGTGTTGAAACCGAGAAGTGTATGTACATGTACGTCAGTTATGGCAATGTGGACAAGTTCAGTTATGACGATGGATGTACGTCGTAAAACGATCCTGCAATGAAGAAGTTATCAAGGTACGGTACTTGTTGGTTGAAAGTATACAATGGTATGCAAAGCCTGGATATCTTACAGGCCCTATATGAATAGGCACTCTGGTTGATTTGAAACCTTTCATACTGCTGTGTGCATTTTACATAACTCCCACCTTCCAAATAGACGATATTCCTCCAAAAGAGCGCAGCACCGTACAGGGGTCAGCGTCCTGACGTCCCGCACGTCATTCATGATGTTTTGAGGTAAGACGAAAAAAAATCAGATTGTGTCACGACGTCATGATCGCTGAAACAACGGGATTTTTTTTCGAGTCACGTCATGCGTTCAGAAATGACGTGCGGGACATCATGACGCTACCCCTGTAAGGTGCTGCGCTCTTTTGGAGTGATAGAGTCTATTAAAAGAACCTGCTAGGCCTACTACATGAACGTACCGGTATAGGCTACTGGCTTAACGTTGTCAAAATTGTTAAGGTCTTACCTGATAATTTTGCTTGGTGCCAGTCTTGTAACCAAGAAGTGTACGTATGTCTGTTATGGCAATGTGGACAAGTTCAGTTATGACGATGCACATAGGTCACAAAACAATCCTGCAATGAAGAGGTTCTCAAGTTACGTGTTGGTTGAAAGTAAGTACCCAATGCTATAGGCGAGGCCTGGCAATCCAGTAGTAGGCGTATAGGCCCTATGAAGAGGCACTCCGGTAGATTTCAAAACTTTCACATAGCTGTGTGCATTTTACATAACACCCAACCTGTAGGCTACTGGCTTAATATTGTCAACATTGTTAAGGTCTTACCTGATGATTTTGCTTGGTGCCAGTGTTGTAACCGAGAAGTCAGTTAAGGCAATGTCGACAAGTTCAGATACGATGATGGACATATGTCGTCAGATGATCGTGCAATAAAGAAGTTATCAAGTTACGTGTTGGTTGAAAGTAAGTATATAATGCTGTATTATAGGCGAGGCCTGGCTATCCAGTAGGCCTATAGGTGCTACAAAGAGGTACTGCAATGAAACGGTGCTGTGGGCAGGTGAAAGGTTACTGCATCTTGCACAACATGCTGCTCATTAGGAAACGACAACATGCTGGTCTGCTGTGCTCAGTTCCATACTGCAGGTGTGTGCTCCATTGGTGTTGTCCACCTGGCTATCCAGATGAACAATGCACTGCCGGCCTCTGCAAGAAACACTTCAATGACATCTTCACTGGCACAGACACCTTTACAGTTGGCCAGTACCTACCTGATCATCGCCCACAGACATAAGTATACAATGCTACAGGCGAGGTCTGGCAATCCAGTAGGCCTATAGGTCCTACGAAGAGGCACTGCGGTGGATTTTTAAACTTTCATACTGCTGTGTGCATTTTACATAATACCCAGCTTCCTGGCCTAATGTTGTCAACATTGTTAAGGTCTTACCTGATGATGGTCCTTGGGGCCAGTCTTGTAACCAAGAAGTGTATGTACAGTCATTGACATTAGTTTATCTACACCTACTACCTTGAATATTTCAAATACTACTGGGCCAATTTTAACACGGTTTGTACCACATGAAAGTATATATCCTTGGTCATATTTCTGCATCAAAATTTTGGAAATTTGGAAATATCATAATTATGTAATAGCTCATTAGAAACCCCCCTAAAAAATCAACATTTTTATTATGGAATTTTATTTTTTTTTTATTTTATTATGGAATTTTTTGTGACTTTTGTTATAGGGTTGATAGAGTGGAAGTTTCTAAGGATGTTGGGCCTTGTTTCGTCAAAATATCTTGAGTGGTTGCTGAGATATTTGAGATTATCAAAATTTCGATAATTTGAGAATTTTCAAATTTTCACAAAATTTTGATATTAGTAGACAGAGCTCACCTAAAAACGTAGGATTATGAAGTTTTGGAACTTATAGCGTAAACTGGTTAGAAGTTAAGCATGTCTTAAGTTAAGGGGGTATTTTCAAATATGAATATCTCGGCCCAGTTTAACGCAAAAAGTTCCAAAATTATTGTAAACCCATATTCTGAGGTTAGCTTTAACTGATGGCATCACAATTTCCTGAAAAACACGAAAATCTCAAGTTATCAAAATTTCGATAATCTCAAATATCTCAGCAACCACTCGAGATATTTTGACGAAACAAAGCACACAATCCTTAGAAACTTCCACTCTATCAACCCTGTAACAAAAGTCACAAAAAAATTCCATAATAAAAATGTTGATTTTTAGGGGGTTTTCTAATGAGCTATTACATAATTATGATATTTCCAAATTTCCAAAATTTTGATGCAGAAATATGACCAAGGTTATATACTTTCATGTGGNNNNGTCAGTTATGCCAATGTGGACAAGTTCAGTTATGCCGATGCACGTACGTCGTAAAACAATCCTGCAATGAAGAAGTTATCCAGTTATCCCAACCGTGCATAACACCTGGCTTCCAAATTAAAAGAACATGCTAGGCGTACTACCTGTAGGCTACTGGCTTAACGTTGTCAACATTGTTAAGGTCTTACCTGATGATTTTCCTTGGTGCCAGTCTTGTAACCGAGGAGGGTACATACATGAGTTATGGCAATGTCGAGAAGTTCAGTTATGACGATGCACATACGTCGTAAAACAGTCCTGCAATAAAGAAGTGATCAAGTTACATGTTGGTTGAAAGTAAGTGTACAATGCTATAGGCGAGGTCTGGCTATTAAGTGCGCCTATACGTGTACGTCCTATGAAGAGGCACAGTACTGCGTTGGATTTCCTAACTTTCATACCGCTGTGTAAATAACGCTGAATCGGTTAATGTCGTCCTGGGTACACCTCATTATTACCCAGGGTAATCCTGGGTAATCCTTTTTGTTACCCAGGATCGTCCTGGGTACAAATAAGGTACCGTAACATTACCCAGTTTTAAAATCCGCGCCATAGGATGGAAAAGATTGCAAATACGACAGTAATATCGCGGTCTTTAACGCGAGTTGCCATTCTGACAGCTGCTGACAATCACCACGTCAGAATATACGTGTATAAATTCGTGGCGGGCTAGAATAAGACAGTACCGTACTCGAGCGCAAGTGGAGATGGCGCGGATTTCAAACTGGGTAATGTTAAGGTACCTTATTTATACCCAGGATCGTCCTGGGTAACAAAAAGGATTACCCAGAATACCCAGGGTAATAATGAGGTGTACCCAGGACGACATTAACCGATTCAGCGCCAGTGTTGTAACTGAGCAGTGTACGTATGTCACTTATGGCAATGTCGACAAGTTCAGTTATGAGGATGAAAACGATCCTGTAATGAAGAAGTTATCAAGTGACGTGTTGGTTGAAAATAATATTGGGAAGGAATTCCTGGGGCACCATACTAAGAAGACCGGAATACACGTAAATCAGCCGGAGTACACCGAAATATTGCCGAAAGCAGGGTTAAAAGGCTTCTTTGCAGTAGGCGTAGGCCTACCATTATAAAGTGAGGCAATGTATCATATCAAACCGACGATCGGGAGGTCAATAATTCATTGATTTGAATCACTTCATACCGCCTCCCACGTAGCTACCAGGGCTGGCCGCAAAGAAACTCCGCTGGTGCTTCGACAGCCTATCGGTGTTAAAATGCATGGAAAAAATGTACAGCACTATCGGCAGATGGGCTCCGCTACCGCTAGCGGAGTTTCTCTGCGGCCACCCCAGTAGTTTAGGTGCATCCGGCTTTTGGAAGTTACATACTTTTCGGCCTATCTGCATGGCCATTGTTTACATAAAATGCACACCATTCATTGCACAATGTATTGTAAATGTACAGCGGTTGCGCCGATGTTTGGGCCCTTTCCGCCTGGCTGGCTTCACACGTGCTATTGGCGTACTATTATTTTGCTGGGTTTCGTATTTTTGACAGCCTGGGCCTCCTAGCCTACTAGGGCCTAATCTGCTATGCAATCATTCATGCATGCATGCATGAACATGATGCAACATGCCCGCCGCCCCCGTGAACATGCAGGCGATCGGCATATAGGCCTTGGGCTGGCCATGTCATGATGTTGGCGGCGCCTATCTGACAGGTCTGGTCTGGACTGGCCTAGCAATAGGCCCTGCTAATGCATGGACTAGGACATGATCATCAGTGGACACAATCAGTGAATCACGCTAGGCCGTGAAATCACACTAGGCCTAGGCCTACAGCGTGACGTGAAAACCTTCTCAGACTTCTGTTTTCTGTCTGTGGAAACCAAATTTTTACGGTAGGCCTACCGGTACAGAATTGTGTACAAATTCAGCATTGAAAACAACAAACTTATGTGTCTTCAACATGAATATGGCTGATTTTTTTCAATTAGGCCTAAAAGTTGTTTAACGGAGTTAACAGTTTTTGAAAATTGGGTGATACATTTTGTACAGGCGAATGTACAGTAGGTAGGCCTAAGCCTACAGTCACGGTGTAGCGTGATTGTGTCTACCCTATTAAAAAAATAGCTATGGTACCGGTACCTTATGGTATCCTGTGGTATCCTATGGTACCCTATGGTATTTATGGTATTGTATGGTATATTGCTATTGTACCCATGGTATTTTACGGTACTATGGTATTAATTTATGGTACTTATGGTTCCCATTCATGGTACAATTGTATTTTATGGTACTATGGTATTAATTTATGGTACTTATGGTTCCCATTTATGGTACTATGGTATGCTATGGTTCTATGGTATTAATTTATGGTACTATAGAATGTTATGGTGCTATGGTATTAATTTATGGTACTGTGGTTTCCTATGGTTCTATGGTATTCCTATGGTACAAGGGATGAAAATGGGAAAAAAGTTTTTCCCATTGAAAAAAAAACGAGGAGTTAAATGTTCTGATTTATTAATGTATAAGATTCTTGCTTACTATAGGCATTAATCATTTCTGATGTTGGTTGCAGTTGGTCTGTAATTATGAGCGAGAATATCATACTAAAAGTTTTTTTATGGTAAAACCAAATACCTGACAAAACAGAAAAAATACACTTTCGGAGAAGTCTCTTCACAAGTCAAAATCTGAGTCTTGACTAACTTTACTGTTTTCAAGCATTTTACATGGTACCCTCTGTGGTTTTATGGTGGAATACCATACAGCAGAACACCATAGAAAGGGTATAAACCATAGAATAACACAACATTATCATACCATAAAAAGATTACCATAGAAATTGATGAACCATAAAGTTCTTATGGTATCATATTGGTACCATAGGAAAAGTACCATAGACTGTTACAAAACACCATAGACAAGCACCATAGAAAATCTATGGTAATTGTCTGTGGTATTCTCTATGGTATATATCCTATGGTATCGCATATTATTTTTAATAGGGTAGGCCTACTGATCATGCATGCATCTGATCTGTGCATCATGATGCCACAACTCCATGCAGTGCAGTGACGAGTGAGACCGGAGGTCGAATGTCGGCGACATATCGTAGAATATGCGTTAATTTTATAAATAATAAACTGATATGGAAGTAGAAGGCCGAAAGTCTCAATTTCAGTTCACTTAGTTGTCTGGTGTCAGCGAATTTGGCTGCAACGATCGATGTTTACCATGTTTACACCTCGGCGCGGCATGCGTGCAACTAAAATCACCCGCCATGTTCGTTGAGGAATAAATTTGTATAATATATTCCAGCTACTCAACATATCTATGATAATGAGAAATGACGTCACAACTCAGAAAAATCTTACCAAAATCACCTCTGACAACATCCACAGAGCAAGTTTCCGGCAAATTCGTGAATATATTGCTACCTAATGTACCCATCTAACGTTCACAGGCACTAAAAACGTAAACCAACCGTCCGGTGTATTAGATCTGAACATTAGGTGCATATCTTCTATGAGTCCAATTCTATTGATTGACCCGTGACAAGTCTTTGGCTAGCTTTGCTGTTGGCCGCTGCGCGGCGAGTTGGGCCCTTGCGTCGAGATGCAGACTCGGACAATCAGCTTAAAGATAATGTATCACGGGTATTTTCACGGGCCACGAAATTCATTGTTTGTTTACATTTTGTTTGTTTATGGCCAGGCTTTCTTTCTTATGAGTAATTTGTTGGTAGCATGCCTGTCTAGAAATTCTGTCGATTCCAAGTTTTCATTTTGGTGGGTTGGCATGTCCCAAAAGTCCAAAATAACATAATGTAAACATCCATGTTTACAAACATTGAATGTAAACAATGAAGTCGTGATACATTATCTTCAATAAATGGATTGGAAGAACTGCAACTCTCCCACTTGTACCCTTGAGAGTTGATCATGTATGGAATCAAACAATGGACAGTGCTGCGAACATTCCACAAGCAAACGAATTTCATACCAACGTAAATAGGACCTGGATGAATGATGATTCCAGGTACAGCAGGGATATATGGAATCAATATCACCGAATTGAAGAGTCCAGGACGATTAATGCCCTCCAGGGATGGCACCACAAGATTAACCAGTATGTCGGAAAAGCTCACCCGAACCTCTTTGAGCTGATTCAGTTTCTGAAGAAGGAGGAACTATTTCAAAGATCTGAACTTCTGCGACTGGAAGCTGGTGGCCGTCCAAATCCAAGAAGACTAACCTATGTGCGCAGTGATGACAGAATTGAAAGACTGAAAACCCGGTATGAGAACAGAGAACGAGACATAATGAGTTACGTTAATGCAGTCAGACACCTTATATATAGGATGTTGAGACGGTTGCTATTGAGTGCTGTATTATAACTGTGTTGTTGTGAGCACAACAATGTGTGTGCACAACAATTCCCCTGAATAATGTGGACCGCGAGACATTTTCAGGCAAAAATCCTTTAGGACAATCAGGATTGCACCTTATAACATTCGGGGCTCCAATTTGATACTGTCCATGTTACTTTAAAAATGTTACACACCGTCATGATGTTACGCATCATGAGCAGATGGGCACACTGTCTTAAATGCCTGCTGCACAACAGGTAACAAAACGCAATTATTGTTGCATTGAATCCCTTTATGTGAAATCCCCAGATGCAAGGAATCACAACCAATTGTGAATAGCGAGACATGCAGTTCTTGTGACCCACACATTCATCAACAACATAGGCTAAGTGTAATTTTTTTGTGGCACATGTATTGACACTAAGAGTGAAGACAGATCTGGTTTATCACATTTATCCATTGTAAATTGATTTGAAGTGCAACTTGTGATGCGCTTTTGGCTGAATAGCACTCAATACATGTATGTGCAAGGTTTGCATTGTATTTTTCCACGGCATATGACAGATCTAATGCAAATTGATTTGTAGTGCAAGACTCTAGCTGCGAACAGTTGATATAACAAAACATAAGTGAAAGTGTAATTTTTTTGGTGGCATTGACACTACATCTTGACAGTCATGTCAAGGCCTACGGTCACTTCGCCCTTCGAACTATGCTCTCTTCATTGAGCGAGATCGAGAGTAGGAGTGATAGGAGCCCTTGTCAGGGCAAGATGTGACACCAAGACAAATCTGATTTATTACAATTATCCATTGTTTTCTAGTTGCCATTCATATGTGACCCACGCAGTTCAATTGCTCAATTGTTCAATTGTTCCAGTTCAATGCCCTTCCAAATGGTTTGGCATGTGGGCCGAGAATTTTCACAAAAATTATGAAAGTGCCATTCTCCTATCTTAGGAAGGAGCATGGAATATCCATCTCTGGATACCTTGATGATACTCTGTCAGCCGAGGACATGAAAAGGTTATCCAACAGCTCTATCGAAACTGCAGCAGATTTGGTGCAGGATTTGGGATTCATGATCAATGTTCCCAAAAGTGTGCCAGATGACACATGGGAATTGGAACACCTGGGATTCTGGATCAACTCCCATACAATGTTGAAAATGAAAAGATGTTTCAAGTGAATCAACGACATGAGCATCACACAGAATTACTTAGGCCTACGGTTTTCAGGATGGCCGACAACGTCGGCCATGATGTTGTCACTCCAAAGTGAAACGGAATCGTCGTCTTACCTATATTTCTGGTCCCTTGTATACGAGATTGAAGTTCTGTAGATATTAACATTGCCATAAAGGTATGTATGAAATAGATGGATATTCAATGACGTCATCACACGATGTAAACATGCTGCGTGCGCAAATTGGCGCCCTGTTCCACCAATGACGTTACGTCGTTTGACGTGCGCACGCAAACTGGCGCCGTTGATGACGTCATTTTGTAAACAAAAACAGCAGAATGCAACCCGTCTATAGAAACGGGTTTCTAAGGTGAAAGTCATCGCGTCCTTCTACCAGATTCGAACCCACGGACCCTCGCATGAGGCATCAATCGCCAGCACTAAGGGGCAGCACGCCTTAAACCACGCCATAAAGGTAGGTGTACAATGACTGGCCCGGCTCATACCAGTAAAACACATCATCATTCTGACTGAACATCTCTCCGAGAAAGGTCGAACCGCCTCGGGTCTTGAAGAGAAGAACTTTCTGCTGACGGGCGGGACCTCTGGGTCGGAGGCATCTCCGGCGAATGGAGCCAGACATCGACAGTGATACAGCATTAGAGAGCTTTCGCTATCCCGATTCCGAGATCGAGAACGGAAATCAGGTGGATTTTTGTGTATGACGTCATCATTGCTTGCCTAGTCAGTGTTTTCCCGTTCTCGATCACATCTCCGGCGTTCAGCGCTTGGTTCTCGGTGGGGATTCCGAGATCGAAAGCGCCCACTTCACACAAAAAATAGCCAATGTTTGGGATACCATTTAGGTACCGTAAACCGGGGTTACTTTGAACCCCAGGGTAACTTTGAACACTTGTCAAAAAAAACTTTTAAAAATTCAGAAGGCTTTCTGGTGGACTAGTTTATTAGTAAATTATTTGTTTTGATGAACTTCTAGTGTAGCTTTGATTTCAATTGTTCTTTTTAATCGCATGCTACAGACCCAATGTGGAACTATGCATCCAGAGCTAATGCCTCCGCAGCCATGGCAGAATGAGCTTGGAACTGTTTTTTTCATAGTTATAGAAACTTTCATCAAAAGGTGCAGGACTATATCCTAAGATACAACCAGGAATTAAACATATCTTTACAAACATAAGTGTCTCAAAAGTTCTACGTAAAATTACGTTGTTCTTCAACTGGTATTACAATAATGTATGGACTTCTGAAAAAGAGCCATCAGCTGAGCGGAATGGGGGTAACTTTGAACACCCTTCAATGCAGCCCTGTAATGATACTTTTGTACACCAATGTTTTCTGACAGAAGTGCAAGTGAGTCCCCTGATTTTTCAAATTGTAACTTTTGCCCTCATCCCAAAGGGAAAAAAATGGCTGGCATTTTTCATTCAAAAGTGTTCAAAGTAGCCCCAGTTTGTGCATGTGCTTTCCAGGACAAAGATTCGAAGACAGCACCAAGTTTCTCATAGTCAGTCACTTGGATAAACATGTCATGACAGTTCTATAAAAGAAATACACTTTTCTACTGTTATCTTTAAAAAATAAATAAGGTTTTCAAAGTAGCCCCCTCGGTGGGGGTTACTTTGAACACCCCTTTTCCTTTAAAAAAAGTTATTATTGAAGTCGATTTGAAATCTGCCGACTTGCATACTGGAAGTGCAAGTCCGTCCCCGGATTTTGCAAAGTGTTCCTTTTGCCCTCAGCCCAAAGGAAAAAAATGGCGAACATTTTTCATTCAAAAATGTTCAAAGTTACCCCGGTTTACGGTAGGCCTACTATTTGTCGTTTGAATATGTGCATGGCTCGTGGTGATCATGCTGTTGAGTCGTTTGATTTGGGGTACAACGGTAAGCAGTGCGTGCTTTGCAGTGTAAAAATGTAGGCCTGCTGTACCGGTACTATAGACATGTCCCAGAATTAACGGACCTATGTTTACATAGATTGACATGACACCTATTTTCAGACGGCCAGTGCATAAAAACTACGCTATGAAAGTGAACCCACCACCCATCAAAACGGAGTACGAGATCTCGAGATCATCCCCATGTAAACAATATGGCGTGTATCTCCTCAATACGTGTGTACAGATCGATTGAAGTTGAAATTTTGGTTCTTATGTTTGCACAACACATGTTTTGCCTCGGGAAAGCTGTGGATTTCTGTTGCGTCGTGACGCCAATGACGTAACGTCACGCACACACGAATTTTGACCATTTTTCTGATGATTGCCTCAATAAAATCACTCTTTTCTAAATCTTCGATCATTTGGATCCAAAAATTTTTGGATTGCCAATATCCAGAAGTAATCCTCTTTCCAATGCCCAAAAAGAATAAAATTATTGGCACGCCAAATCTGATTTCTGCTTACATCTTTAGGAGGTGGTCGAAAACTGGACCGGGTGTCCCGTTAATTCTGGACCATGTCTATAGGCTGGGTTGCACAAAACTCATGTTAGCGCTAACATGATGTTAGTGCTAACATCATGTTAAATGACGTAAAATGACAATGGATTTTGACGTCATCTAACATAAAAGTTAGCGCTAACACCATGTTAGCGCTAACATGAGTTTTGTGCAACCGGCCCCTGATCGTTGCAGTTGACATGTTGCATGCAGGCCAAACGCAGCGTCACGTCAGTGTTGGCGAGGCCAGCGCCCATGTACGTCGACGACGTCACTGACGTCATATCTCGGTTCGGGATTGCGAAAACGAACTTTCTTGTTTCCGAGAACGGGTACGAGATCGAGTATGGTTCTCGGCGGACCGGATCTCGGAACGGGATAGCGAAAGCTCTCTATTATCTCTTGTGTTTGCCTTCGAGGAAAAAAATGAAATGGTCCATGGACCATGTGGTCACCTGGGTAAACGTACCAGAAGAACAAATCACAAATATTAAATCGAAATGTTCCAGGGCAAGCCTTGAGTTCCAGGGTAATACGATTAAGGTGTAAATTTCAAGGTCAAAACATTCTGGCATGATAATTTATGACATATGATGAACTGCTTGAGATGGTTACTCTCGTCATCTATGCGTGATGGTATTCCTCGACTTTGGACATCGTGCCTCTATGGTGCCCCGATGTAGGGTGACGAATATTGTCAATATTATTGGCAGTACCCATCCACTAGCCAATAATATTGTGCACCTGTCAATAAAAATCAAATCATTTTGATTTTGCTCAATATATTAGAGACGTTAAGATCCGTCACGTCCCCGTCCCCGTGGCGGGCAAACAACGTCACGGCGTCATGCACTGCTGATTCCTGAACACGGAGCAGGTTTTGGGGCATCAGAAAATCCATCGATTGTCGTGAATTTGTTCAAAGATTAAGTAAATAAACGTGATGTCCCACGCTGGGAGACTTTAAGCAAAAGTATTATGTCTTAAATACGGGAGAATCCAACTTACCTCGACGCGAGTCCATGTCATAAAAAATTTCTAAGTTCTAATAATACCGTAATTTAGTGGGGTAGCATAATGGTAAATGGAACAGCTTGTATTATACCTTAGCTGCTCCATCTACTATTATGCTACCCCTACTATATTATGATATTTTCAGAACTTACAACATTTTTATGACCAGGACTCGCGTCGAGGTAAGTTGGATTCTCCCGTGTACCAGAAATTCGATAGTAAACTGGTCAAAATTCACGACGGAGAGTTGAAAATTTGCTCACGTCGTCAGAGCTTCCACGCCGTATTACAGTCCGCCGTGACGTCGTCCACGCTGGGGAATCCCCACCAATTTATGACGTAGGACGCAGAAATGGAATCACGACGGGGACGGCGACGTGACGGATCTTAAAATCCCTATTGTGCAATGTTTCAATATAACAAACGGTCAGTAATACTGCGCAAACCTGAATATTGTACAATAATATTGCACGTGGATGGGCCGCTTTAATCCCTCAGGCCTCTCACAAGCCAATATTGCGTCGAGCACCAATCACGTGGATTTTCCTGTGTATTGGTCCGCTAGAACTTTGCTGCAATCTTTTGGTAATACGTGCGGCTGATTGCTCCTATTCGGAGTGTTATTTGCCTCATTGCCGCTGTGGCATCTGATACGAGGAGTTAGAGTATAGAGTAGGCCTACCATCACACCTACCAATCTCTAAAACAAACATACATGTATAACATTTATTATTGGATTTGATTTTGGAACGGATATTATAGCCGTCGCCAACAGCTGCCAGGGATTATTTGAGGTTTTTCTATTCAATTGTGATGAATGCTTATGTGGCAGCTCGACCATCCTGCGTGTCAGTCTGGAGAGAGACGTCAAGCAACATGATGCAACACCTACAACTCTGCATTCTTTTATTTTCCATGTGTAAGTAGCAGTGAATTTCAACCTGGGACCTTATTCACAAGAACCCGTAACGTGATGGGTAGTGAATCCTTCGTTGGGCTCATGCCATCCTGACACTTGCACGATTTTCGTTCCCGCAATGGCGCGCCCTTAGGCGTGCCAATGATTAAAGTCTTGGGGAACGAGAGCGACTGAGGTGTGTGTGAAGGGTGCGGGGGTGCGTGCCATGAGAGAATTTTGACATGCTCAAAAATTCGGCACGCATCAGTGATCGCCACTTCTGTGAACCATGTGTGAACACTGCGCGAACTCTGCGCGAACACTGCCGACGGTGCCTGTCAATGCGCGAAGTCGTCGTGGCGATGCGGGAAGACAGCAGTAACTATGCGCGAACAATGCGCGAACAATACTTAACCTATGCGTTAACAAGTCGCAGCGCATTGCGTAGACCGCGCGTAAGGCCTGTTCACACCAAAACCGCGCCGCGGGTCGCGACGGCGAAAAACGACGCGCGTTCACCGCCGTGAAAATAAGTTCAATGGATTGCGCGGCATTGCGGGGACAAAAATCGTGCAAGTGTCAGGGTGGCATTATAGTGAATAGTGAACAATAGGTTTGCTACAAACGGACAATAGTTTACGCACTCCGCAATGTTGTGACAGTTTCGTGAGTAGCTCCCATCTTTAGTTTTAAAATATCAAAACCCTGTGGCAATCAGCAGTGCTTATATTTTGAAAATAACCGATTCCATTTGACACTTTTAGGCACAATTTCAAAGACGATAGTAGGCTAGTGCAGCACGTAGGAACCTCCCCGGGAACCTCTATGCTGAAACACGTTCAGGGGCGGATCCAGGATTTTGGAATACGGGGGGCCGGTCACCATCAGGCACAGGCTGACGGAGTAGAGTTGCAAGGCGCGGAGCCACAACGGGGGGTCTGGGGGCCTCCCCCAGAAAATTTTGAATTCGAAGTGCACTTAGATGCGAGTTCCAAGCATCTGGGGGCATGATTTCCTCATCTATTTGCTCATTTTTTCGGAGTTAGTGACCCATATTTGTTGGTGTCTCCTCGCCCCCCCCCCCCCTGGATCCGCGTCTGACGTTAATCCACTAATATATGACATTATTATAGGCTGTTTGTCAAGAACATCTACCACATTTTGTTTTCCAGGGCTATGTATCGGACAAGGTACGGTTCCTAACTTCATCAATTGTGGAGTCCCTCCAATAGAACTCGTTTATCAATATACATGTACCTACAAACTCCGTATAAGGCGGGCCTATCAGTATCATGGCACAAAATGACTGATGCACAGGCTTTATGAGACTGAACACAGTGTTTACAAGTTTTACACTCGATAACTTATAAAGGTGAGAAAATCCCTTTTGGACATTTTTTTCAGCTGTCAGGGAGTGCCGGAAGACTCTCAAAGGGAAAGAATATAGAAAGCGTCAAGGCAAAACCATGTATGGATCAAAGTGTTATCCGTGGTCAATGGTCATCTTTGGCAGGACCCCTAACGATGGTGCGGCAGCTGAGCGTCATTGGCAAGGATACTGTAGGAACCCGGATATTGGGTGATTTCAAATCTGGTGTTCAGGTGGTGTTTGGTGTTAGTGTCTTGTGTTAGTGTTAATTTCAACCCCGTCACACCAGTGTTAGTGTAACACCAGTGTTGGAGTAACACCGGTGTGATGCTGACACCGGTGTCAGTGTGACACTAACACCACGGAACTGGTCCTGGGAAGTCTTGTGGGAAATCCCAGCTTCCACATGCAGTAAGCACACAGATTTGGCGCAAGTCTGCGCATTTTGCCAAGACAGCGAATTTGACACAAGGTATGATCAATATTCATCGGCAATTCCTGCAACAACTTCTTGGAATGGCACGAAAATCATGGCGGAATTTTGACACCAGATATGAAATCAGTTCGGTGTTAACCTCTAGGGATT
>NMRB01002639.1:0-17580 GCA_002633025.1 Notospermus geniculatus | reverse complement strand
TTTTTTTGTAAGCATTCACTCATCTGTGCTATTCCTCACAATGAGTATACCCCCTCAGCTGTTATAATACAATTGGTATGAATGAACCAAGTGTTTCCTGATTGGCTGTGCTGGTGCTGTCAATCATACTATATGGGCCCACTGTCTTTGAGGTGCAATGGTGGTGTGGGAGAGGGGAAGTTTTGTGGGACAGTGTGAGTGTGACCTTAAAAATGTGATGAAATACATGTAATGTCAAAATCTTTGAATAGCAGGGATTTCAGCAGCACTCTGTTCCATTTGATAAAGTGTAAAGAAGAGAGTAGTTCGTGAAGCAAATATCCTCAGTCCTAGTTAGTTGAGCACTTCATAGGCCTACTTAGATTAGGGCCTACATGCACTGGACTAAGCCAGAAGTGGTGGAGTAGTACCAAAATCATTGAAAATTAAAGGCCCTGCATAAAGATGGGGGCGAGGTGTGGTGGTTCCTCAAAGTGAGTCAAGTGGCCATATGAATAAAGACTTAGTAAATGTTTTTACCTGAATTTTGCAATGCAAATGCACCAGGCAATGCTGTACAAATCTGAAGTAAAAGCAATTGTTAGTCTTTATTCAAATGACCCTTGGAGGAATTATTCCTCCAAGAAGGACCCAATGTCGTTTACCTCAAGTTAGTGATGCCAAAGGATTCTGGCACTTCTCAAACATAACTTTTTACAGTCTTATCCATTGCCTGTTCCCTTGCCTCCGGCTTACTCATTCTCACCCTATGCCTTGTCCGGGATCACGTCCCCATCAACCTAGCTCACACACGACACCCCTAGGCATGACCAGGCCCCATCAACCCGAGGCTGGAGCCATAAAGTATTGTGACAAAGAGCACTCTGAACATTTTCTCCATGTGGATACTCTCCTCACCAGTAGTGTTCAGGACGAGGGAAAAGGAAAAAGGAGGGCTGACAAATCAATTTTTTCTACACCAAGTGAACATCTATTTGCATTCTCCACATATATTCATGTTCACAAAATCATTGTCTTCAATTTAACAATGCTTTCAACAACCATTTGCTACAATACGAGTAGACCTATTCTTACACTTTACAACTTCATAGACTCTGCATGAAGAGTGTTAACAAAAATCCTCTTTTTTGCTGTGCGGATTATTTCCCCCTCCTTAATTGCTCATATATTCTTGTGCAGACAAGCATTATCATTAATTTGACCAAGTCTGAATAAAATTGGCCCATAAATAAAGCTTCCTAAGAGCAAAATAACTTTTACATTTTTAGCCAAAATTTTTCTCATCAAAGTCAACTTTTTCTCCCCATACGACCATGTTGGAATTCAGTTCCAATCAAACTAGAACAGGGTCAAGTATTGTTTTAATACACAGTGGTATACAATGATTAAACTCAAAAGGCAGTCCAGCGCTGCATGCCCAATGTCTGTATAGACCTACATTTACAATATAATATGACAGTCAACCCTGACCAAACAAACACTCCTCACACCTTCCCAGCACCACACATATGCTAATTAGGCTTAATTACGCCTGTTGCTGTATGCAGTGAGCTGTGGGAGTGTGTGTTCCAAGTGAACAGCCTTCATGGCTAGCTGCACAACAGATGAGGAAGGGTAATTAAGGGTGATTAGGGTTTTGAATAAAACCTCAACTTTGAGTAAAGGGGGATTGACGACATGAAAATTTTACTCCCCAAAATTACTTTTTCTACCGAATATTGCTAGTTTTCGTCCCTATTCTGTTGAAGGTCCCAAACTGTTCCCGTACATTGCAAGTATTGTCATCCTACAGTGAACTGTTTGAAGTGCCCAACAGTTATGAATAGACAACAACTCTATTACGAACAGTCACTGAATGTGACAGTAGTTATTTGTCAGGAACTATTTCTGCTATGCATAGAGAAAAAAATCTATCTCGAGATAAAATGATTCTCCAGCCTACTCTTTTGTCCCTAAAATGGGTTTTTTGCTACTCGAACCCAGAAAGAGACACCAGTTTTCTCCGGCTGGGATGCCCTCTTGCATTGACTGGAGACAACTTGTTTATTTGATTCGAGACAATAGACAATTCGGTGGAAACAGCTGAGAATCCTTTTAACCAGTTAGAGACAATGTCATCTCATGTGGAGACCCAGTTATGTCCACTCGAGTAGCGAAAGATTATCCAACTCTTTGTCCCTAAAATGAGTTTCATTTTTTCTCGAGATGAGATCGATTTTTTTTCTTTGTGTGCGATGATCGCGCTATGAGTGTACTCAGGTTTTAATGCATGGGCTAGGGGGATTCCCGTGTGCATAAGATGTACCCTAAGTTACTCTACTGTTTCTGAGAGGGGAGTACCCATAAAGAAAATCTTGGGTAGACTTTCTCAAACCCGGCAGCAAGTGAGAAAGAGACCCTTAAAATTAGGGTACTGGAAATAAAAAGGGGTCAAAAATATGATGTCATCAGATCATATCAATATTGGTGTCAAAATGTAGGTCTGCGAGTGTACTTCAAGAAAATATGTGCCCCAAAGTCAGATTTTGCCCGTGAGCCCCTACAAAAGGGGTTAAAAAAGGGGAAAATCCAACTTCGACCCCTTGCCATTGGCTTCAGGGGCAACTTCAGCCAATAAAAGTTGATCAGTTACACTCAGATAATTAATACCTTCATTTTGATACCCATCTTGACTTGGTTACTTTGGCCCAAAGTCCTTAAGGGCCAAAACAGGTAAAAAAGGATCGAAAAAAGGGTCTGTGTATACCCGAATAGATCGTGGTGTCAAGATGGGTATCAAAATGTAGGTATTACTTATCTGAGTGGAACTGATCAAATTTTATCGGCTAAAGTTGCCTCTGAAGCCAATGGCAAGGGGTCAAAGTTGGGATTTTCCCTTTTTTAGCCCCTTCTGTAGGGGAACAAGGGCCGGATCTGGCCTTGGGATGCATATTTCCTTGAAGTACACTCGCAGACCTACATTTTGACACCAATATTGATATGATCTGATGACATCATATTTTTGACCCCTTTTTATTTCCAGTACCCTAACTTTAAGGGTCTCTTTCTCACTTGCTGCCGGGTTTGAGAAAGTCACCCAAGATTTTCTTATAATATGGATACTCTCCTCTCAGAAACAGTAGAGTAACTTAGGGTACATCTTATGCACACGGGAACCCCCCTAGCCCATGGACTATTTGTTCATAGCAACCATCATGGCGGACGCCGCTTGATAAAATTTAAAAGTGCGACTAAAATGCGTTCCCCGTAGCCTGTGGGAAGGGATACCATTACATCATGATTCTTGTGCGATCAGAGATGATGAACGTGGCGAGTGGCCCGCAATGTCTTCAGACATATTTCTACATGAAATGTTCCCATCTATACACTCTTTTAATTTAAAATTACAACCTGGCCGATATTCTGAGACAGTTTCAGACAGAACTGATCAACAGAGTGTCGCGGCAACACAGCCGCCATTTTGACCACAGTCTGGAAAGTAGGACGCTCGACACCATGGTCACATGGTCAGTGACCTCCGTACCGTTTGATTACGTGACGTCGTCAATATGGAAGTGAGTTCTGGCAGGGATAAGTCTTTGATTGTCACTGTTGGATGTTGGGCCGGGTTGCTCAAAACAGCATTTGTCACTAACGTGATGTTTGTCCTCTTTTGGCGTTATCTCCAACAGAAGCCCATTGCAATTAGCACCACGTTAGACATAACGCCAGCACAAACGGTCTTTTGAACAATGCAGCCCTGATCTCAATTTATGTTTTTATGAAGTATTATAGAACCATTCAAAGAAAGTTTCTCCTGATCGGCATAATTGGGCTTCGGTCCGTTTCACCGGACTGACCAGTAGGCTATGCTTGACCAGGAAGTCACCCTTGGCTTTTTAAATTTAACAGGTAAGACTGATTGACATCTCTTATGAGACGAACTAATCGTTATTTCCAGAGGTGTCTATCGGTTGTAAGGAGACAGAGAAGGGCGAAACCTACACGGGTTCTTTGCAGACGACGGAAGCACGCTCGTTGTGCCGCCACTGGATTCGCTTCTCTAAGTATGAAGATAAAAAATCCTGGTACAACTTCTGCAGGAATGCTGATGATGGAGAGAGGCCGTGGTGTTACACAACTGACGACGGAGAGTGGCAGTACTGTAATGTGCCCATGTGTCACAAAAAGTAACGACGAGGCGTCTCGACACCTTCCCCACACAGAAAAAAAAACACATCTCATCTCGAGCTAAAATGAATCTCCGACTCTTGTCCCTAAAATGAGTTTCTTTTGCAACTCGAATAGACATAACTGGGTCTCCACTTGAGATGACATTGTCTCCAACTGGTTCTCAGCTGTTTCCACCGGATTGTCTGTTGTCTCGAATCAAATAAACAAGTGGTGTCTCCATAATATAAAAAAAAGTTTCACACCCAGTGGGTTTCGAACCCAGGACCCGCTGATCGCAAGTCGGACACCAGAACCACCACAACACCGAGCTCCTCATATGAGCAGATTTTGGTTCCACTCAGTTTGTTTCCAATTTTCTCCAGCTAAGCTGATGCCCTGTCCCATCGACTGGAGAACTGAGAAAACTCAAAATGAGTAGACTTTGTCTCTACTTCAGAATGAGACTCCAGTTGCAGTTATCTCCAGTCGATGCAAGAGGGCTCCAGCCTTAGAAAACTGATACTCATTCTCGGTTCGAGTAGCAAAGGAACCTCATTTAGGGACAAAATAGTAGGCTGGAGACTCATTTTATCTCGAGATGAGATCGATTTTCTTTTCTGTGCATTGGGGTTTTATTGACAGGAGAAAACACTGGTCAAGAACCACTGCAACATCGGGGATATCATGAAATGAGAGACGCCGATATTCTCACTTATTGGGAAATTATTGATGTAAACAAAAAAAGAAAAATAAATAGCATTTCATTCCTCAACCTTTTGTAACCATAATTTCCCTTTGCTCCAGAGTGATTTGAATCAGTTGACAAATACATGTATGTGTCGCTATGCCAAATTCAATACCTAGTGGATCCAGTCAGGCTTGATTGAACACCAATCAAAAGAGTTCTCGTTTGTATTGGTCCGCTAGAACTTTGCTCCCATCATTTGTGGGAGCACAGAATCACAAGGAAACTTTCTCCAGCCTATTTTGATACAACGTATGCTGGATGTACGTATAAGTATCCGTCTGTTACGCCGACGGCACATTTGTTGGTAATGGTAAGGTAACCAAGGTAGGAGTTGACATAATTCGGTTTGGAACTGCGGGGGGTAACCCCCCCCCCCGCAGTTCCAAACCGCTACCTACTACGTTATCCGCGCTCAAAAACTGCCATTAGGGACTTCCGGCAAAGCTCCGTATCGTCGGTCCGTATCACGTATGACGTATCGAGCTAATGCATTTTCTATTAAAGTCATACGTCATACGTGATACGGACCGACGATACGGAGCTTTGCCGGAAGTCCCTCCTGTTGACGCGTATCTCAACTTATGACCAACAGACGGCGCTCGCTGTCGATTCGGGGAATCCCCATTTGGGAATCTGCGCGATACTCGCCAGTAAAACGGACCAAATTAGTGATTCTCGGCAGCTTTCATTAGGCAACTGTATTAAATACCCTTCAAAATGTCCAAAACGTGGGGGCAGACTAACAGATGTGCGACAACATTGCTCATATTTGCAAACGGCGTTGATCTTGTTGACTTTCCAATCGCGTAAAGCACATGAATACACAGTGTACATTTTGTACACATATCATAGCCAATCAGAAAGTGTGTTACTCCGGCGTCGGCTAAACCCGTGACGACGCCTCGTGATTGGATATCTCGTCAAACAGCGCCACTGTTGACTATAACTCAGTTTTGGCCCCAATCATGCCAGTGGTTAGTGGGTCTATACCTACGGCCAACTAAACACTGGGGACGAGTGTAGGGGGGGGGGGGGGGGCTCAGTCTGTGTAAATCTCATGTCGGCTGATATTCTATTCATAAAACCTTGCTAGGCTTAGTTGCCTGCTAAAGTGGCTAGTTTGTACGGCCAATGTACCTACACAACTAGCAACCAACTAAGCTAGCAAGGGTTTGTCACGTTTGTTATTTAATTTAATTTCGCAAAGGATATTATTCGTCGCCAACAGCTGCCAGGGATTTTGGGATTTTTCTATTTCAATTATTATTAGCAGCTGAGTCCTCTTTTTGCGTGTCAATCTGGAGAGAGACATCGAGCAACATGACACAACATTTTACTCCTCTGCATTCTCTTATCTTCTATGTGTACACTCTTAAAACATTCTTGTCACCGCAACTTGTCTTTGAATATTGACGAGATGCTTTATTCAGTCTGACGAGTTACGTCATTCATGACACGATTTACTTGTCATGGCCAGTCGCACATCTCTGTGACGAGTTCAGTTTGTCCAGTTGACAAGATCTCTTGTTATGACGATCAGTTGTAGGTGGCAGGACATTATTGCGCATGCGCATCCCTCATATCCATCGCTCAATTTCAAACGCTAAGCATGCTGTCAGGATCGTTGCCTCATTTGCCGAGTGGGTTTAGGGGTTAGGTCTAGTAGTTTGTATGTTAGTTTCATAGGTCATAAGTTCGAATCCCATCGTTGTCTCCAGATAAGAGCACAATATATCATCCAGAAATTTGACTGGAGACAGTCGTATGTCAACTTGAGATATCAGTTATTTGTACCGAGTTTCAAAGATCTCAACTCGAAATCCAAAAGTAACTTCTTTTACGGACAAGCGTTTAAGTGATTTTTATCTCAAGTGGAGATGAATATTTTTCTGTGTGTAGTACGAGGGCAGCCTCTTCGAGTAAAGCAAAAAGGGGAGGGGCGCCGATGGAGGAGGTACTCCGTGCAGGTGGTTGGTTGACTGCATCGACATTCACAAAGTATGATAACAAACCAGTTGGAAAGTCAAACACATTTGCTGATGCTGTTCTGTCTTAAGAGAATTAAGAAAAGACACGTTGCTGATTTTTACTTGGTTGACTTTGTGTAGGCTGGCTTTTGACCCTTGGCCTGGGGTCGGAAGTCAGTCTGCATTCCCCTTGTGCCCATGGGCTCTGATGTCTCATGGGATCACTTTTGGGGAATTGGGAAATGAAACAAGATTGAAAAGTTAGACGAACTTACTTGAGTGAAGGATAACTGGAATCTTGTTGCTTTTCCCAAGTGCTAACATGCCCGAACCCTCCCGTCCCTGTTGGTGGCATTTTGGATGTGTTCTGGGTAGGTTTGGGTATATTGGGAATTCCATGGGCACAAGGGGGGGGGGGGCGGCTTTAAAGTGGCACAATGGTTAGAGTGTTGGATTCGTGATCGGAAGGTTGCGGGTTCAATCGCTGGCTGTGCCACTCTGTATACTCTCAACTGGCCTGAAATGTCCATGTGTGCGCTTGATTGTAGCTGCCCTTGGTTTCTACAGAAAGGTTTCTGGATTAGGCTGGGTAATAATTGCCTTGACACTTAAATGTAAAAGGCACTATAAGCCCACACATTATTATTATTAAAGGATGGAGCTCGTACGCATGTGTCATGTTCTCATGCTAGCACTTTTAGTAGCAATTGGGAAAATCAACAACATTCAAATTATCCTTCACTTAAGGTAAGGTCGTCTAACTTTTCAATTAAAGGTTACCTGAAACGGTTTTGTCAACTTCTGGTTATCTGCATAATACTGTAGAGCATTAATCAGGCATCAGGAAACTGAAAACTGCATGAAAATCGGGTCATCCATTCGCAAGTTAGGATAGGGTGTACAGTCATCCTTTTTAAATTCCCATAACAACCATGTCAGGCAGCGCTGAACAGCACATTTGATGACATTGGATTTTTTAAAGCTATAAAAAACATTAAAATAAAACTCATTCAACTCGGGCAGTTAGGTGTAGTTTCGATGTTTTTTTTCTTGTTCAGTCAGTCGGACTGCAGTTATTTCCTTAATATGGATTCTGAGGACAATATTTGGATTTCTGGACAGCAGAATTGACCTCACGAACCCACCACCTGGACAGCCATGGATACCAAGTTGTTTGGTTGTCGTGCAGAAACACATCTTAAATTTGGTATAACACTGTTATTAATGATCCAATCTTTATGCAACTTTCACTGAACTGTTTTTTACTCAAACTACTTTTCAGAGAAAAAAATCATGAAATGCGTTTCAGGTAACCTTTAAGCCTTACAAAAGCGATTGCAGCGCCCCTTTTATCTTAATTCTTACTGAGGCATGATCACCATGCACCAACATCCAATCAAATTCAACCTCATTAAAATTTGTTTGGACAGGGGGTATGTAAGGCCTTTAATTCACCTTTATCTGCCACGTTACCCGGGAGCCAATCAGGACCATCCTTTCAAAGTTACCCACAATTCCGAGTTCACATAAAACCAGGTTAGGTGTTAGTTTTGTAGACACCCCCGGTTTGGCGCATTAGATCCCGATCGTTCTGGTCTGATTCGGTGTTGTTTGCAAACATCATTAAACACAATGTTTGCTGATGGTTGGGGCACACGTCCACACCATGAAACATGTTTGGCTTTGTTTACAAAATATTGACAGAAATTTTAGGGAAAACCGACGTTATTTCCCTGGGTTACACCAAAACAGTGTAGAAACACAAAAAGGAAGTATATTAGTTGTTCAGCAGCAAAAATCCAAAAGCCACAGTTGTTGGCCAGATTCAAGTTTCTAAAAAAGAGCAAGAATGGTGCTTGTCACTGCTTCCTTCAAGAATTGAAGGTCCATTCCTTCTCCTTCCCATCCTGGAGGCTGCAATTTGTCAAACAAGATGATCACATGATTCGCCGTAGACATAGAGGGTACCTAGATACATCATCACACCTAATTTGAACAACCCTCGAGAAATAGCCACGAAACGTGCCACCCAACGGTGAAATTTTGACCTCTTTGACCTCTGTGACCTTAAAAATTAGGTCAAATCAAAAACTCGGGTGATATGTCATGTATCCTCATCAGGTGCACCTACGACAAAAATTTGCGGTGGATCCGATCAACGGTTAAGGCCAAACAGCACTTTAAAAGTTTACCAAATTTCCAAGTTTGGTCAAACAAAAATAGGACGAAATCTATTCTTCAAAATCATGTTGGATGGAACTCTTTCCATCCAATTTTCCCGCCACACACGATCAAATTTGTTGGTCCAATTTTTATTGTCCAATTTTGTAGTATCGTGTGTTGTATCGTCCATTAGGGCCGAATCGGTTAATGCCGTCCTGGGTACAGAAATATACCCAGGCTCAATGTCGTCCCACAAAACTATACCCTGGGTATAGTTCGATCTACAAAAGTATACCGAGGATTGGATACAGCGCCTGAAGATGAGATTGTTCTTGCAAATGGCACATGACCATGCACAAGCATGACAAGTCGAAAAACATCGCTCTAGCGCCCGACACGACGGGCACCATTTTAATATATCGTACCGACAGTCATCAAAGAATTTTTCGTGCCGTTTATCGTCACTCAAATCCGCAATAGTAGGCCTACTCGCAGCACGGCTGATGTAATGTCGATGCGGACGTACATGAACGCACGACACTGAACAAACATATGACGCAGATCGGCTCTGTTCGTTTGCTCATTTCTTTGAAAATGTGAGCGTAACTTGCGGTACGTTTGGACCATTGTGTTAAGACAAATGTTAACAGTTGACCCATGCAATCGATGAGCACAAAAGCTGACAATATTGACTGGTATTTTGAGAAACAAAATGGCGGCCATCCATTCCTAACTAGTACCTATAGGCTCAAAACTACGGTACTGGGTATACTTTTGTAGATCGAACCATACCCAGGGTATAGTTTCGTAGGACGACATTGAACCTGGGTATATTTCTGTTATACCCAGGACGACATTAACCGATTCGGCTCCATTAAGGCCTACACAAAGGATCCATTTTTTCATACAATTTTCTGAATATGCTCAATAAAGGCCTACATGCGGGTTTATACATTGAAGCCCCAATAGGTCCGGAATCTGAATTTTCAAAAAAATGGATGAAAAATCGGATCGTGTGTATAGGCCATTATGGCCTATTCACACGATACAACATGTTGGTCCAACTTTTTCGTCAAACATGTTTGATCAAATTTGGCCCCCGCCACAAACGATCAATCTTATTCATTAAACATTCTTACAAAAATGGCTGCCAGGTATACAGGATGATGTCATAAAATCCAATCCCCACTGACAATAATAGAAGGGCTACTAAAAACAAGTAGTGAATGCACTGGGCATGAGGGTCAGTCGTGCAACGAAAATCCTACTCCACCACACACGATCAAATTTCCAAGTTTGGTCAAACAAAAATAGGACGAAACCCATTCTGCAAAATCATGTTGCCAATGGATGTAATTCATTCCATCCAATTTTCCCGTCACACACGATCAAATTTCTTGGTCCCGTTTTTGTTGTCCAATTTTGTAGTATCGTGTGTATAGGCCATTAGGCTTCCGTTACATAGAAGTATACGGTATACAAAAACGCCGGTTAACAATGGCTTCACGGTCGTGAATCCTCGGAATGTCTTTGTTAACAGGCGTTTTCGTATACCGTATACTTCTATGTAACGGAAGCCTTAGGCCCCTATCACATAGAAGTGTACGGTATACGAAAACGCCGGATAACAATGGTTTCACGGTCGTGATTCCATTTGAAGCCCTTGTTGACCGGCGTTTTCGTATACCGTATACTTCTATGTAATAGGGGCCTTAGGGAGATCTTGGCTGTGAACCACAGATTCGAGGAATCAATCCAATAGGCATGGTACAATGTTTGCAGTGGGGCCAGCTCGGCCATACTCAATTATGCCGAGGTCACTAGCTACGAACCTGTCGAAAATACCCGTGTTGTTCCAGACCAGTGTCAAACCCGTGTGTACGAAAAGCCCGGCGAGAGGTCACACTACTACATTGTAATTAAGTCGCCCGGCGACAGGTGCGCTCCATGCACTGACTCTTCGGTCATTTCTGTGTTGGCACACATTGTTAGAGGCGCGAAAACGACGTCACTTAATTGCTGTGCCATCTGTAGCCGTGCAAAGAACTAACGAACACGCGGGCATTTCGAAAAGCACGGCGAGCTTGCCGTGTTTCAAAAACCCATGTTTTTCAGGCACGGGTTTCTTGAAGCCAGGCAATTCATAGGTGTGACCGCAAAAAACCGGAGATTTTATGTAGTGTAACCACGGTTATTAGCCCTTGTTACACTACATAAAAAACCCGTGTCGAACCCGGGTTTTTTTCTGTCCACACCTGTTAAAAACGCGGTGTAATAATCCGCTCCGAGCTCGAACGGTTTTTGGAGGGGTTAATTTAGGTCCCCGTCACAAAATTTGAGTAGTTTTGACGTGCACCGGGCCTCAGGAGGGATTTTTCAGACCCGGGCTACACCCGGGTGTCAAAAAACCCGGGGATTTCTATGTAGTGTAATTACCAACCGGGCCCAATAAGGCTGGCATTGCGTCACTGCTCCTCGCCACCCGATTGCGTTCTCGTAAGAGCTGAACGGAGAAAGAGGCGATTTGTCGATTTCAAATGGCGTTAGGCTGACTTTACATCGAATGACCCGCGACACGAACACGCAGACGAACAATGGCTTCGCAAAGGATTCGTCCCCATGAAATCTTTTGTTCGCCTGCACGTACACTCATGGCCAAAAGTAAATGGACAGCAGTTTATCTTGAATATCTCCAGACCAATAGGGTAGAGAAAATTGGTCCCGACATATATAATAGCCAATTTTCCTGGCTATCTAATGGTATCAGCGTCGAAAAATGCTGCTGAAAGCCGCATTTGACAGAAGGAATTTTGTGAAGGCATGTTTTATGCTACTTTCTTATTTGCACGATTTCATTGAAAATTTTATATCACTGTGTTCTACTCAGCTAGGCCTTGCAAAATATATCCTGTTATTTCAACTATTATGTGTAGAAATGTAACTGGGAAAACGCACTCAAGTATTCTGTTTGACACAAAAACAATTTAGAGGAGAATAATAATAATAATAACTGTACTTGTTGTCATTACGAGTATGTATCACACAATGCATGATACATTCAGGAGGCGTTACTTCGCGGTTTGTTTTAGGAGATCAAACGTATTCAATGGGGTACCGGCAAACAAAAGGAGGCGCTGATCATCAACTCGGTTAAAACGCAGGTGCGCATCCCTTTGCGATTGTTGAACGTCATCAGCGGTCGTGCGTCATTCTGACGTAACAAAAACCGCGTCATCCACAACCCATGACGTCGACCATTCGCCTGTCGTTTACGCTAAAATGATCAACTTTAACGATTAAATTCATCATGTTCCCGCAGAGATTTTTGCTCAAAAGCCATACGATATATTTTAGCACTTCTGTACTTAATGACAGAAAACGTTTTATTTATATTTGGCCTAGAAACAGGGTGTGCTATTCAGAATTAATTGGAAAATAACGTTAGCCTCACTTTCAATGACGCAGTTATGACCGAGTTGATAGTCAGCGCCGCGTCGCGGATTAGGTCTGCCGGTACCTCATTTTTTCCCTGAATTCTTGCAGGGTATGATAACCGATTTTACCTTCTCAATAGCCGACTATCAGAATGCTGAAGTTCCCATAATTACACATACGCAATGTCCATTATTGATTCAGCTGAATATTCTACACTAAAGGACATAACAGTTCTCACGTTTTACTGCTGTCAATCAATATTGTGTATCAAAACCCATCGCGCCTGACAGACATATTCAACTGCTTGGTCATTATTTCATGCAAACTGAATTTATTCGGGCCTTTTACCTGTTGAATATCAAATGTCTATTGCCCTGACCGTTACGGGAAACTGAGCTGTTTCGTCTCAATTTACATCATCCACTCCCATACATTCGTCGTTGATACTTTTCCTGTGCCATGTGAGCCATAATCCTATATGTTATTGGTCGCATGCAGTTTCAATAGGATAACCTGTTGTTGAAGCAGGAAAGCAACGAAGTCCTTAAATTCTTTCTTCCCTACCACATTATTTTTGAAACAAATTTGCACAGACATCTACAAAAGAACCTATAAGTATCCTCTACGCGGTGTACCACGAGAGAAGCCATTTATCAGCCGACAGGATTGTCGTATATTGTTAAGTCTAATGACCAAGTCGGCGCATCGGTATTGCACGTAAGAGTCGTTTTCTCAAAACATGGAACTTGACAAAAATTCGATTACTAGTAGGCCCTATTGCGGCCACATTGGTGAACCTACTTTGACTGACATTCGAAATGTCGCAAAACATAGGCCAATACACACTTTAATAATAATAATAATAAAATGATTTATATAGCGCCGCTTAAAAAGTTATTGCCAGCGGCGCTGTACAGGGATAAGAACATAAATAGGCCTATTATAAAACATATGGGTGCAGGCTTGAGAATAAAATCAAGAAACGTTAAATGATGGCCTAAAAAGACGTGTCTTTAGATGTTTTTTAAATGTATCGATGGAGCCGCATGACCGGATATCTGCAGGAAGTTCGTTCTAGAGCCGTGGGGCGACGACACTGTAGGCTCTATCACCGGCCGTCCTTTTCCTGGCCGTGCAGGGTGCAAGCCGTGGAGCTGCACCTACCCGGGTTGTTCTTTGAGCGCAGAGAAGAGGCAGCCGAAGATAGGCAGGGCCATCGCCATGCACGGCTCTGAAAGCAAAAGTGAGGATTTTAAATTTGGCCGGGACTGGTAGCCTTTATCAATGGAACACCGTGGTTTAGGATTAGTTTTTTACCACTTAACAAGCAACTGGGCTCTGATTAGTCCGGATATTAGGCCAGTGCCCTCTCCGTCGTCTTTGTACTGCAGTGTTATGTGCATCGTTTGGCAAGGCTGTACTACTTTTAATATCCTGCCGATGGGACTACGCTTTAGATGCCAACTTAACAGGAAACAAGGAATATGTCTTGGGCATGCGGAAGCAAGATTTGTAATGGGAAGTCGGATGTTTCAGATTGGGGTAGGTACATGTACATGATTGTACAGTGTATAAACTGCTGATGAGACAAACAAGAGCGCATCATGTCTAGCCTCAGATACAGTGAACAGGCCTACATAGTTGAATTGACCATATCCACAGTGACGCCAATATGGGTATGCTCTTCGTAATGAGTATTGGGATGAACGGGCGAATCGACACGAAGATTCATACCCCCAATACCTAACAGACCTAAAAGGAAGCACACGACCCAAGGGGAGGGGGTATCAAAAAGCCCGCAAACGAGTTCACAAAGTGAAGACGCACCCTAAATACTAGCAGTTTACCCCGGCGCTACCCTCAACTTCACCAACCCCCGCCATGCGAGAAGAAGAGGGTTACTCAGCATACCGTAGGCGTCACTGAGGATCTGACCATATCCACAGTGACGCCCAACTGGGTATGCTCTTCCAAATGAGTATTGGGATGAACGGGTGAATCGACAAGAATCCAGCCATCCCGTCATACCTAACACGAATTTCCTCAAACCACAGGAACTCCATTTGACTCTCCTCTTCCCAATACTAAAAAAAACACAAGGGATATCAAATGATATAACAAACTAGAAAATTTATTCAAGAAATTAGCTGACCTAACCCGTTATGCTTTACGCTCATTCCTATCACAGGCCTTACACTTTATACGCAGGAGACTGAAGGAAGCTTCCTTCATCGCCCACAAGAAAATTTCATCACTAATTTCAACAACTTTCGATCCCGGAAGGAAATTGTGTTGCGGAAAGTCATCAACATCAGACACCAGTCTTGCAATTTATGATCGATCTGTCCTGCCACAAACTTTCCATGATCTGTCAAGATAAACTCTCCAATGAGGCCGGTAATTCACCGCGTGTCACATGTCAGCCACAGGTTTGGTAAGACGTCCATTTTGCCTCCCGAGAGGCCCGCACTCTCCTATTTCCTTCCGCTGCTACTGGATGAAATTTCACTTCCTGCTCCCAATCAGGCATTCTCGGGCTTGGATAGGACAAGCCTCCTCTAGGGGATATTCCCTGAACTCAACAAGGAAAGCGCAAGCCAACCGGACAACCAGGGGACCCTCCCAACCCACAGCTCAAGCGAACAGTGTCCGCAAAGGGGATTACTTCCCCCGAACTGAAAGGCAGGAAAGTAATCCCAAGATTTCCCTATTCCTCTCTTAGTTAAACCAAGAAAACACCATTGCCAAAGAAAGACCCTGTTGAATACAATGAATTCAATACCCCAATGTCTGCGTACACACCAAACACTATGCATTACAACCAACCCCCTAACTGCCTGGATGATATTATTACTCAACGGGAACAGCCGTGTAGGCCTGACCTCATACCTCTACACCACACTCGAAACATTACAAAATTCAGGGCCTACAATCCATTTTCTCATGCACGCAGTTCCTACTTGCCAGAGATTTACCGGGTACCAAAAAACTTCATTGTATTACCTCCCGAATTATGACGTCCAACCACCTTTTTACCATACACCAAGCAATTGTATACACATGTACAGGCCGATGCATACATTCCACAAGTCCACCAACATGGCGGTCTTTCCTGCCGCAAACCTTTTCAAACTTCCATCCATCTCTACCTCTACATTTACCATAGCCCTTACCGTCTCCAAAGTTCGTCGAAAGACAAACGATGGCACGGCTAAGCTTTACAGAAAACTATATAACCTTTCCTCCTTCAAATCGGGAAATATCGGGTGATTAGAAAAAACCTTCCGAACTTTAAGTGTTAATAAATTTCTTTACAATTAACTTATGACATTGCCATTTGGCGGGGACAAAGAGACCCGTAATCTGAGGTAATTTGCCCATTCTCATTCACCTAGCTAGCAAACCTCCTAAATTATGGCAAAAAGTATCACACTGTGTGAAAAATGCAATATCCAGCACAGTGCAAGTCACAAACCTCGTCCCCAGGATCTAACTCAAACTTTCTTCTGCTTTTGCCTTGGGACGAGGACATTTTTGGCTTTGGGTCGTTAGGAGGCCTGTCGAGTGCATAATCGTGGGACGGTATTTTCTGTATTAAGATATATGGTTGACCCTAACAATGACCTTTCCCATCAGACAATCATTCTACTCCTTAGTGAGTAACAGGTCTTCTGATTGGTTCCCACGATTAGGCACTCGCCAGTGGTGTTAGACCCTGGATTCACTTCCAAGATTCCTGGCACCTCGTCCCCAACGTATATTTAACCTCGGTTACAATAATAATTGTAATAAAACATATTTTCATTAAACTGCATTATGAACGTTTTGTGTCTGTCATCAGAAAGAATAATGTTTGCTATAATACGAAAAATTGAAATAAAATAAACCGTATTTTAATCCATTTCCTCGGTATGAAGTCAGACAGATATGTACACTCCATGCATTGTACACCATGTACAAGAGCCAATCACAGCCGAGGTATTCGGTTCTGAAGTCAGGGCTTAACAAGCCAACGTTAAGCCCTGGAAACGAGGTTGTGCAAGGTACATGCCAATCAAATGTCGTCCTGGGGGCACCCGCCTCAACCTTGTTGCCGGAGTAGCGTGTTTTTTGGCTTCTCGTGATGTCTAGACACATAATGCCATGGCAAAACCGAAAATTTTGTTCAGTTGAATTGGGTATCTTACTTGTTTAACAATAACATGGTTTTCAGCACTGCACACGAGGAGTTTCTCCACAAAACACGATTTGATTTAAGTTAACCAAATCGTGTTTTGTAGGAAAAGGGTGGTCAGGGGCGGGTACGTATCGTACGGGAGGGAGCAGGGCAGGGCACGTATCGTACGAGAATTTAGAAAGGTATAGCATTAGGACGTTTTCAATTTGTTTTGGATATTGCCTTTTTCGGACAGTGTGATACTTTTTGTCATAATTCAGGTAGTGTGCCAGCTGTATCAAACCAATATAACCGATATAACCAATTTACCTTAGCACGAAGCGAAAACACACCAAACACCGCCGCCATGCGAGAAAAAGGGGGTTACTCAGCATACCGATAGGCGTCACTGAGGACCAGTTGGGCAACACCAGAAATGTGTGACATGGCTGGCCGTAGCACGCTGCTGTAACCATTCGCTCTAGTTCATATGCACAGGAATATATGCTGTGTATATCCAGGGGAACGGGAACAGTGGCTTTTAACTAAACAATATCTGAGTAATCCTCCAGTTAAACAATATCTGAGTAATCCTCCAGTTAAACAATATCTGAGTAATCCTCCAGTTAAAAACCTTGATTTAATAGATTTCATTTTATAAATAAATCATTCTAACTTACAGCCAAAATACACTGAAATTTCATTTCAGTTAAAACCTCTGTTCAAACAATTTCCAGTACTCCTTCAGTTAAACAAAATTCTAGTAATCACTCAGTTTAAACATTTTAACACAAAATTTACAAAATTTACAAAATTACAAAAAAAATAAAATTTACAAATTTCCAAAATTTACAAAATTACAAAATTTACAAAAAATAAAAATCACAAAATTTACAAAAATACACAAATTAAAAAACCAATTTGTGTAATTTTGTAAATTTGTGATTTTTTCATAATAA
>NMRB01002638.1:63110-76772 GCA_002633025.1 Notospermus geniculatus | reverse complement strand
ACCCCCCCCCACAAAAAAAAAATATCTGTTTCTTGTCCAGCAACTCGGCGGAAATTGATGCGAGCATGCGACTTTTTTATTTTCAAATAATTTTTTCCAGCTGTCTTCATGGATGGGGAATATTACCAGCAAACTATCTTTCATGAAAAATAAAGATGATTTCAAGTGACGAAGCATTTCTATGCATTACATTGAAGGCGCTGCGTAAGCAAAGTGAGAACATTTGAAATTGGTGAAAAAAATTTCCGATGCAAAGGGCTCGGGAATGATAGTAGACCGGCCAACATCGAAAAAGTGGCCTAGAAAAAGATTTCGTAGGCATTTTTTGTTAAAATTTGGTAACTGTGCCAGAACATATCTTGGAGTCACGAAGTTTCAGAAACACCCGGTTACCATCGCAACATTCACCCTTAAAGGTCAATAGGTGGGGGTCAAAGGTCATATACGACTTTATCATTGCACCCAAGAACTGGGCTTTGTACAGGAGAATGGGACCCAATGTACAGCTAACTTTTGAACGGTGGGATTTACACCCCATAAATGTATTACCAACAGATAGAAACATGGTGCCTCAGAAGCAGACAAGCATGTTCTTAATTGTTTTCATTAGTTATGTAATAAGAAATGACGTTTTTTATGTAAATTAACACAAAATAGATCAAAATATATAAAAAGGCCGTTTCCAATTACGTAAACAGTTAAAAAGTATTAAAAACATGCTTATATGATTACGAGGCACCATGTTTCTATCTGTTGGTAATACATGTACATTTATGGGGTGTAAATCCAACGATTCAAAAGTTAGCTGTACATCGGAGTCCCATTTTCCTGTACAAAGCTCACTTCTTGGTCCAATGATAAAGTTAGTGTTTGACCTTTGACCCCTGATATTTGATCTATAAAGTCAAATTCAATAGGGGTAACTGGACTTTTCTGAAACTTTACAATATGAAGGTACATTATTGCATGGTTACCCAACTTTAACAAAAAATGCCCACGAATTTTATTCTCAGGCCGGTCAACTATGATGCGAACGCGGACAAGAAACAGACACTAATTTTTGCCTAATCGCCTGAAAATAATCTTTATTTTTTGTGTCATAAAGGTCATGTTTTACAAGAACGTATATTACATGTATTTTCTTGTCATGTCCAATGAAATATCACAAGGTTTCCAGTCACATTAGTCAATCAATGGACCAATACGTAACACTGATCGATTACCATAGAGCCAAGGTTACAAGCCATGACTCACCGTCCACTGAACCAATAATCAATGGGCCATAAATAGCTGTAAAGTGATGGAAGTAATACCAGCAAAATGATTTCAGTGTCACCAGCAAATCAAACTCAATCAAATTTCACAATCACGCTTCGTTGGAAATACTATACAAATTGCNAGTCAAGAAAATTCGGAGTTTGCACCCTAAATGTAAAAAGTGACATATACAAATAATTTGGGTCTGCCAAAGGAAGAAGATTTAGTACTTTTGAGAAAATTTTATCCTTTGATACGCGGAAAATATCAAAATGAAACTTTAAAACATTACAAATATACAGTAGTACTACTAGTAGGGAGGCTAAGCGGACCAATCGTTCACTTTTTGATAAAAGCACCAAATTTTGCACAGACGTAGAATAGGCCGGAACTTTTTATTTTAGGACGGGAGCCCCGACGAAATCGCCCCCTAGTGGCCGCCATCTTGGATTTCAAAATGGCCGCCATTTTGAACACTTTTCCTTCAATATCTTGAAACCTAATAGAGATATGAAGATAATTCCAACACCTACACCTATGTTTTCGAGTACGCCGAATCCGATGGTTCCGTCAAAAATGACGTCACGCGTCCGCCATATTGGATTCCAACATGGCCGCCATGCACTTAGTTTTTTTACAATATCTCGGAAACTAAGATAGATACCGAGGTAATTCCAAAACCTATACCCCCATTTTCAGGGTTGGCCAGTCGATTGGTATCATTAGAAATGACGTCACATGTCCGCCATATTGGATTCCAACATGGCCGCCATGTGCCGATACTCAATGTCTGTTTTGTTGAAGTTGTTGGTCGGTTTGGTCAATTGCTGACGTGTCAGAGCTTCGCCCGCTTCATTGTTGTACTTTACGTCATGTGATTACGTCATTCCTGACATTCCTGGTCATTCTGCGTCTATTTCGTTCACCATTTCCTCCTTTTCCGTTTTCCTCTTTTCAATGCAAGCAGAATGCGTAGTTTTCCAAACTATCACTCTCTTACTCCATCGATTTACCTCAGTTTTCAAACGAAGAGGAGATCTCTCACAAAGTAAGTTGGTTGAAATCAATAGAAAAGAAAAATTGTAGGCCTAGGCCTACCACACCTCATCAGCGGCAAAAGGATTGGACGGTCATGCCTGAGTGGCCATAATTCTACCGGCATTGGAAATAACAATCGCGGAACTGCCGTTGTTACTTCAACGAAGCAAATTTCGATTTTCCGACAGTACCGAAAGATGCTTTGTTCAGCTTAATAGAATTTCTTTGCATACAGGTGTAATGTATGAGAATGCCTCCCGTATGACAATGTCCGCTTTATTGTTCGGCGGACACTCAAATACAGAAAGACATGTTGATCAGTGCCTCTCCCATTGTCACGTCGCGGCTTATTCCGTCAATCTTTTGTTGGGAGGCACTGACAAACGGGGGGCAGTGAAAAACATTACACTTGTACATATTTTTCATAGAGGCTGTATTCAGTGAAAAGGAATTGCATGACTCAAGTAGGCCTAACCATTTGTATTTCAGATTGATGAAATGGGATCAATAAAAACAACAAATGGCGACGTTGTTTACACCAGCTTTATCGCTGATCAGCACCACCAAGAAAAAAGTACAAACGGAGTGGATCGTTTACCATTTCCTCCTATTCCGTTTTCCTCTTTTCAATGCAAGCAGAATGCGTAGTTTTCCAAACTATGACTCTCTTACTCCATCGATTTACCTCAGTTTTCAAACGAAGAGGAGATCTCTCATAAAGTAAGTTGGTTGAAATCAGTAGAAAAGAAAAATTGTAGGCCTACCACACCTCATCAGCAGATCAGCGGCAAAAGGATTGGACGGTCATGCCTGAGTGGCCATACCGGCATTGGAAATAACAATCGCGGAACTGCCGTTGTTACTTCAACAAAGCAAATTTCGATTTTCCGACAGCTTAATAGAATTTCTTTGCATACAGGTGTACATATTTTTCATAGAGGCTGTATTCAGTGAAAAGGAATTGCATGACTTAATAGTAGGCCTAACCATTTGTATTTCAGATTGATGAAATGGGATCAATAAAAACAACAAATGGCGACGTTGTTTACACCAACTTTATCGCTGATCAGCACCACCAAGAAAAAAGTACAAACGGAGTGGACTCTTTGTTTTCTTTGCCAACAATCTGGAGACAGTCCCCTGATATGTCCAGCAAAATCGTCAACAAAATCATCTGGCTATGATTTCATAGAAAAAAACATAAATGAATTTGAAAAGTGTGGTAACATACCACTGGGCATAGATGCTAGTAGACTTGATGACGGTTGTGGAATAAGTAGCACTTTAAAAAAGCACCAGGCTGTGTACCACAAGAGTTGTTATCTGAAATTTTCTAACTTCAAACTGCAAAAAGCCAGGAAACGCCTGTTCGCGGAGATAAGTCACGATGAGCCATATGAATTTAGTCCCAAGAAAACGCGACAGTCTCTTGATACGTCGATGGAAACGGCTTCCTCAAACTGCTTTTTCTGCGGACAATCTGAAGGTGTCATGCATAGCGTCTGTACCCAACAGATTGACACCAAAGTTAGAGAATGTGCAACCAAACTTCGAGACACGGAGCTGTTAGCTAAACTGGCAATGTCAGACATGCATGCTATAGGCGTACAATACCATAGACAGTGTCTTGTCAACTTGTACAATCGTACACGTGTGGAATGTCCTTCAAAAGCCAGCAGCAGTCAGTCAGGGTGTTTCCTCTCAGAACAAGATATTGCTTTTGCGGAACTCGTTACATATCTGAACGAAGCTGACCATGATGCGGTGTTTAAACTCTCTGAACTTTCCAAAATTTACCAAGAGAGAACTGCTCAGCAAAACAGTAACGCACCATCAGCTAATTCTACCAGACTTAAGGAGAGGCTGCTCAACGCAATCCCAGATTTACGTGCCACGGTCAGTGGAAAGGAAATTCTTCTCGCATTTGAAAAGGGAGTTGGAAAAGCTATATCAAATGCCTTCTCGAACAACGATGATGCTTCTGTGCTTGCTAGGACTGCACAGTTAGTGCGCAAGAGCATGTTGAAGCCGCAAAATGAATTCAAAGGCGTCTTTTCGAATGATTGTCAGCAAAAGTCAGTACCAAGAGAGTTGCTCCTTCTTGTACAGATGATACTAGAAGGTCCGAATATCATTCATAGGCAAAGTGGAAGGAATAACGTGGCCCGATCCATATGTCAGCTCATTATCTACAACAGTGTTAAAACGAACAAAACATCGCCAGAAAATCCAAACAGACACAATGTGGACAGAGAAACACCTTTAGCTCTGTACAATGCATTTAAAGTGCATGTACAAAGTAGAAGTAAAAGCCTGATAGATGCACAGCATAAACTCGGTATTTCGGTGTCCTACGATCGAGCGCCATGCATATTTCTGCCAACCTTGCCAATACCGTCTGTGCTCGTTACCGGGAAGAAGGAGTGGTGTGCCCTCCAAGCCTACGGAAACATCTATTCAGTACAGCTGCTTTAGACAACTTAGACTGGGATCCTTCTTCAACGACTGCGAGTGGTTCCTTCCATGGTACAGCGATTTCAATAGCCAATCATGTGACGGACACCAACCCTGGTGTGGAGAGAGAACCTGTCACTCTTGATTCCTGCTCCCAAAAGAAGACACTGGACAATCTGCCAGATGAGTACGCAGTCGTCCCAACATCAGCACTTAGGAAAAGCCAACAACTTGTGCCCCATAGTCAGAAGCTGGTGAGACCCGCAAGCAAGGTATATCAAGATAACATCAACGATGAAAAGGAATGGTTGGAATCTGTATCGGAACTTCTGAAGAAAGATAAAATAGGAAAAGGGGACATGATATCCTGGGCTGCCTATCACGCTGAGAAAGCTCCTGATGTACGACCGAAGGCACAAGTTGCTTTGATGCCACTCTTCCAAGAAAAGGCTCAGACCGTCGCTATGGTTAAACATGGGATGAATGTGGTTAAGAAGACCATACAGTTCCTGAATCCGAATCAGACCCCTGTCATAACTATGGACCAACCACTATTCAGCCTGGCAAAACAAGTACAATGGGAGTGGCCGGAGACACTTGGGGAAGATAAGTACGTAGTGATGCTTGGTGGTCTTCATATCGAGATGATGATTTTGAAGCTGCTAGGGGAGTGGATGAATGGATCCGGCTGGACTACGGCGATAAATGAAGCTGGTGTGACAACTCCAGGAAGAGCACAAGCACTGCTANGACAGAACTATTCTCACTACTGGCTGATAAGCTGACGTCAATGGATGTATGGCCAAAAGAAGTGTTCGCCACCAAAAAGGACCAAGTAATCCGCTCACTTAGTCGTGAAAATGTTGATGGACCAGAACCCAGCAACCAAGAAGAGGCAGACACAAGGTACGTGATGTTGTTAACAAATAGACATCGGACATTCAAAATCACATACGTTCAATATCACATATACTATACGGATGTATTAAAAAGTGTATTTCTTTTACTCAACAGGATTTTTCTTCACGTTGCCAACGCAGCAAGAAATGGACACAGGAAGATCCTAATCCGTACCGTGGATACAGATGTTGTTGTCCTTGCAGTCGCACACTATCGCAACCTAAACGTCGACGAACTTTGAAGAAGTACCGGATGATACCTGCCCACACCATCAGCCAGAATATTGACCCTGCCAAAGTTGCAGCGCTGCCATTATTTCACGCTTTCTCCGGCTGTGACACCACATCGTTCTTTTATGTTGATGGACCAGAACCCAGCAACCAAGAAGAGGCAGACACAAGGTACGTGATGTTGTTAACAAATAGACATCGGACATTCAAAATCACATACGTTCAATATCACATATACTGTACGGCACATGTATTAAAAAGTGTATTTCTTTTACTCAACAGGATTTTTCTTCACGTTGCCAACGCAGCAAGAAATGGACACAGGAAGATCCTAATCCGTACCGTGGATACAGATGTTGTTGTCCTTGCAGTCGCACACTATCGCAACCTAAACGTCGACGAACTTTGGATTGCATTCGGCGTTGGGAAGAAGTACCGGATAATACCTGCCCACACCATCAGCCAGAATATTGACCCTGCCAAAGTTGCAGCGCTGCCATTATTTCACGCTTTCTCCGGCTGTGACACCACATCGTTCTTTTTGGGTAGAGGTAAGCAGACAGCCTGGGAAGTTTGGACGACATTTCCCAAAGTGTCAGACGCCTTCTTGGACCTATCAGAATCCCCGTCCGAAGTTAAGGAAACAACATCTGATCTCCTCGAGAGATTTGTTGTCTTGATGTACAGCAAAACAACAGACATTGAGCGAGTTAATGTGGCTCGCCAGGCACTGTTTGCAAAAGGCAGGGCTATTGAGAATGTGCCACCAACGCAAGCCGCCTTACAGCAACATATCAAAAGAGCTGCTTTCCAGGCCGGCCATGTGTGGAGCCAAGCGCTAGTCCCCAATCCAGTTCTTCCTTCTCCTGCCGAGTGGGGATGGGAAGAAGACGGATCCGATGGATGGAAGCCTACATGGTCAGCACTGCCAGACGTGAGTGCTGTTTGTAAAGAACTGATACGCTGTGGCTGTAGCAAAGGTTGCAACACACGATGTAAATGCGTCAAGGCTGGGCTCGATTGTTCAGAACTGTGTGCTTGTTCAAGACATGGAAAATGTAGGAGTTGAGGAGCTCTTCCACATTTCATGACACATGAATATGTACATATACAGTATATTTCCGTGGAAAGAGGATGAGCTAGGGCAACTAAACCAACGGCCTGATTTCACTCCCTTTTAATGGCGTGTTCCATGCAAACTATTATCTCCCCCAGACAAACTTTTTGCTGAACGTTTTTGGACAGCAGTTCCTCAGCCACTTGGTTAGTGGTCAAGATTATTCAATGTACATACATATAAAGACTTCGATGATTACATCGTCTGGGACCAAAACCAATGTTCAGTGGGCATTTGCTAGTCTCCAAAATATACGTCAATAATTTTTATGTGCGAATATCTGATGAATCTAAGAGGCACAGAACACACTGTTACACAAGTGTAGTTAATGTATAATGAGTTAAAAATAAAGTGATATACCAGTAGTTGATGGTCAAATTATTTTTAAAACGGTACTATCAAAAAATACATGGCGGCCATGTTGGAATCCAATATGGCGGACAAGTGACGTCATTTCCGATGGCACCATTCGATTCGGCGACCCCGAAAATGTGGGTGTAGGTCTTGGAATTATCCTTCTATCTATCATAGATTTCGAGATATCAAAAGAAATAGATATTTGCATGGCCGCCATCTTGGAATCCAAGATGGCGGCCATTCCAGGGTGTTTTCTCAGGGGCTCCCTTGCTTAGCTTTAGGATGTCATCAAACTCTCCCAATCCTCCGCGTTTCATCAAAATATCTCTTCAGGATTAGTAGTTAGGCTGCAAAGCGTNCGATTGTTCAGAACTGTGTGCTTGTTCAAGACATGGAAAATGTAGGAGTTGAAGGAGCTCTTCCACATTTCATGACACATGAATATGTACATATACACCATGCACACCCGGATGAGTATACGGTATTTCCGTGGAAAAGAGAGGATGAGCTAGGCCAACTAAACCAACGGCCTGATTTCACTCCCTTTTAATGGCGTGTTCCATGCAAACTATTATCTCCCCCAGACAAACGTTTTGATGAACGTTTTTGGACAGCAGTTCCTCAGCCACTTGGTTAGTGGTCAAGATTATTCAATGTACATACATATAAAGACTTCGATGATTACATCGTCTGGGACCAAAACCAATGTTCCGTGGGCATTTGCTAGTCTCCAAAATATACGTCAATAATTTTTATGTGCGAATATCTGATGAATATCTGATGAATCTAAGAGGCACAGAACACACTGTTACACAAGTATAATGAGTTAAAAATAAAGTGATATACCAGTAGTTGATGGTCAAATTATTTTTAAAACGGTACTATCAAAAATACATGGCGGCCATGTTGGAATCCAACATGGCGGACAAGTGACGTCATTTCCGATGGCACCATTCGATTCGGCGACCCCGAAAATGTGGGTGTAGGTCTTGGAATTATCCTTCTATCTATCATAGATTTGGAGATATCAAAAGAAATAGATATTTGCATGGCCGCCATCTTGGAATCCAAGATGGCGGCCATTCCAGGGTGTTTCCTCAGGGACTCTCTTGCTTAGCTTTAGGATGTCATCAAACTCTCCCAATCCTCCGCGTTTCATCAAAATATCTCTTCAGGATTAGTAGTTAGGCTGCAAAGCGTTCGATGTGGCGGCCATCTTGAAATCCAATATGGCGGACATGTGACGTCATTTCCGATGGCACCATTCGATTCGGCGACCCCAAAAATGTGGGTATAGGTCTTGGAATTGTGCTTCTATCTCTCTTAGAATTCGAGATATATGGAAAAATGTGTTCAAAATGGCGGCCATTTTGAAATCCAAGATGGCGGCCACTAGGGGGCGATTTCATCGGGGCTCCCGTCCTTAAATTAAAGGTAATGGCCCATTCCACGTCTGTGCAAAATTTGGTGCTTTTATCAAAAAGTGAACGATTCGGCCCATTTTTGGAGCTTAGCCTCCCTACTAGAGTTAGAGACATACAGGTTGCATGCTTTGTATAGTCATTTCAGTCTTTTCTAGAGTTTCAGATTGTAAAGTTCCACTTGAAAAAGACCCCGGTTGGGGTCGAAAATTCGTGAATTCTGGAGATTGACTTCTTGCTTATTATCATTTTGTGTGTCAATTTTGTGCTTTTCTGTATCTTGGATTTACTTTGTATAGTCATGGATACCAGAGTGAACACAACCTTTTTCCGCATGCATTGAGATATCTCACTCGGGTCTTCTATTGATGTAGCTCTCGTAATTGACATATCCCAAAATCGAACTAAATACCGTCATAACTCAAATTCCTATGGATAAATCGGAAAACGCGTCACACAGCTTTGTAGTATACTTCGCACAGTAACTTCCAAAAGCAACCTCATAATGCGCTCTCTCAAATCTGTTTGCGCAGGAGGCCTTATGTCACTAACGGGAGGAGGCATTTCTCATTAACAAAGCAATCATCCCAATATTTTCGGACGTAGTCGAACGAGCGCTGCGAATTAAGGAAGGATCCCTATCTACGTTGATTGTAAACAAGTGTTGACTCACCATTCTGGCGGGAACACAGCCCAATGCCATTGTTTGTGAGTCAGGTATAAAGAGAGAGTTGAAGTGATTTAGGCCTGCAGGCGGCGTGCCATTCGTCCCAAAATTTCGGTATCGTACCGATTTAATAGGTAAAAGACTAAAGTGTACTTATAACGTATGACTTCACGTCCATGAAGCTTTCCTACGCCAACCATGATTGGTGAATTACCTGTCACGTGACAATATATAAGTTACCGATACGTAACCATTACGTTACGCTAATGAACAGAAAGCGAGCCCATTTTATACTCGACTCCGCCTACAGGACCGTCATGGTCAATGAAATGGGTTGACCCGTTCACGACTTTGCATATTAAACGCGTCTGGTCGAGTGAATGCAATAGATTTGATCTGTTTCGTGATTAGTTAGTAACACTAACAGCGATAAAGGTGGCGTAATTGTCTTTTTATCGACACGTGCGCAGGGATTGGGGGTTATCGAGAGAAAGAGGAGCCTTGTTGCGACAGTATGGATAGGTTGCATTATTTTCCTCGGCTTCCCCCTCCGCCACCCCACCACCACCCTTTCAACACCACTGGATTATCCAGCACCACCGCTACTTCATTCTTTATTGCGCACGTCAAGACACATGCTGCTTTCATACATGCACGAGAATACAAGAATTAACGACGCTCTGGATGTACTCAACAGTGTGTCTCATTTCATAATGCAGTCATTACCCAGTAGTCTTGAACGTTAGTTGGGATGTTGATATTTTTGGTGCCTGGGAGGGGAATATCGATGGTCGTCAGCTGCCCCTGCATTCAGAGAGACTTTAGTGAAAAGTCTCTCTGAATGCAGGACAGCTGACAGGATCTGTGGTTATAAGTATTTATTAGCAAATGCAGATTTGTAGGGAAATGGAAGGGCTGGGGAGATATTCGTCCTGCGACTAAAAGTGTTGAGAAAAAAAAACCAGAGAAACAGATTCAGCAAAAAAAATCAACAGAGAAACAGACGCCTATCGCAAGCCTCGAACCCGGCACCCCGGATTCATTAGCCGGACGCTCTACCGATGCGCCAGCCGGCCATGATGCTGGCTGCTGAATAAATGTTTATAAATACATCCCAGCTGCTCAACATATTTTTATGATAATAGATATGACGTCACAAATCAGAATAATCTTACAAAAATCGCATTTCACAACATCCACAGAGCAAGTCCCCAGCAAATCTGTCAGTATATCGCTACATAATGTACCCATCTACGTTCACAGCCACTAAAAACGTTAAACCAACCGTCCGATATATTCCATCTGAACATTAGGCGCATTTCACCTATAAGTCCAATTCTATTGACTGACCCGTGACAAGTCTTTGGCTAGCTTCGCTGTTGGCCGCTACGCGGCGCGTTGGGCCCTTGCGTCCAGCAAAACTAAACGAGGTACTCATTCTGCTCTGTGTGCCAATGAACCTTGCTTGAGGCGGTCGCAGGCATGAAATTGACCATAGTTCAGTCTGCGGCGAAAACCTTGTCTACAGCTGATCCACTGCTACGGTCCGATCCCAGGCGAGACCGCAGATCAGGTCGTAAGTTCGCCTGCGGCGAAAAATCGGGACAGTGGTTCACGGCCTTTATCCACATCAGCATGTGGTGGAAAATATTTACCACCGAGGTGGAAAATATTTACCACCGAGGTGGAAAATAATTCCCACCGAGGTGGAAAATATTTACCACCGAGGTGGAAAATAATTATCACCGAGGTGGAAATTCAGAAAGAAAAATAAATAAAATAAAATAAAAATATATGCATGACACTTTTGGGCCACCGTACTTTTGGGCCACCGTATTCTGCCGTTTGTAATTCACCAGTCCACAACTATCTCATTAATATTCACACGGAAGCTTGCTCTAAAGCCTGATGTGAACCAATCACGAGCTGCACGTTGCCAGACGTTGCATATTAAATGGAGGTTACGTTCACCACCGCAGCGCCACTCTGGTGGAAAATGACGGCGTAACCAATCACATTCCAGGTTACAAGCTGAACGTAGCCTAACGTTCATTATAAGTAACAGCACCGTCCACTTTAGTCTTTTACCTAATGGGACGTTCCAAAATATCGGCTTTTCCCCCTACTGACTGGTCCCCTGTCGTACCGCTCCGTTCCTCCACTACCTCGACAGGCCGCGTCCGCCATGTTTGCCTGTTTTCTGACACACGAACGCAAACGAGCAATAAAGACACTTAACATTACGGGAGTCTCTAAAAATAGATGATGACTCATGGCGCGACCGTTGATGACGTTTGGCTGACCAATCACATGCCGAGTTGGCGTTCAAAATGCCTGTCGTAGTGGTGAAGCGAGAACTACGACAGGGGACCAGTCTATGAATGAAATTGGGGAGCTATCGCGGGTCGCGATAGTTGAACGAGATTTCATTTTGAACCTCGCGCGTACATCGCTTTAATCCTGCCAAACTATGACCTGGTCACACACGATCTTGCCTCTAAAAATAATGCCTGCAGTGTGTTATTCTGAAGCCGGCTAATATTCGTAAAGTTACAAGTACAGTCGTCCTCAAATTTATTCATACCCTATGAAAAATTATAGGAAAAATATTTAGAAAATACCTATCAGTTGCACTTGATAGGTATCATGAAAAACCTAACTTTTGAAAATTTCAAATATTTGATTCGGAATTGATTTCATATCATACTACCTTATCATGGAAACCTTGTGAAGAAATAGAGTTTCAGATTGTAAAGTTCCAGCCTGAAGAAGACCCCGGTTGGAGTCGAAAATTTGCTAAATATTCTGGAAATTGACTTTATATACTTTATCAGTTGCACTTGCACGTCTTGTGCCTCATTTAATGACTTTTGTCGAAATGCACAGAGATTGAAAACCATTGGGAAAATATCACAAAGATATCACAATTTCAAAATATCATGAAAAACCTAACTTTTGAAAATTTCAAATATTTGATTCGAAATTGATTTCATATCATACTACCTTATCATGGAAACCTTGTGAAGAAATATTGGCATCAATATACCTCTTCGTTTTCCCGGCATAATTTTTAAAAACTAGTGATTTCGATGCCTTTTTCTTCATTTTTTGCCATTTATTGAAATTACTATCTCATATGATTAAACAAGTCAGAAAATTACGTTGGAATCTTTTTCATTTGACAATGTGGGCCTGATGGCATTCGATTTTTTTTCCAAATTCTTGAAATTATCAAAGTATCAAATGTGACATTTCAAATGATATTTTGCAATTTCACAGAATTGGTCATAGGATGATATGATTTCGATTTTGAAAAAGTTGAGTTTTTCATGATATTTTTAAATAGACTCTGTCACTCCAAAAGAGCGCAGCACCTGACGGGGTCAGCGTCATGACGTCCGGCACGTCATTTCTGAACGCATGACGCGACTTGAAAAAAATCCGGTTGTTTCAGCGATCATGACGTCGTGAAACAATCTGATTTTTTTTCGTCTCACCTCGAGACATCATGAAATGACGTGCGGGACGTCATGACGCTGACCCCGTCAGGTGCTGCGCTCTTTTGGAGTGATATCCTCTATTGTGATATCAGTGATATTTTGGCCATATTTTTTATATCTCTGCACATTCCAATTAAAAGTCATTCAATGAAGCCTAAAGCCTGGCGCAGATCGACCTTGCGACTGGATGCAACTACCTGCAACAGTCGCTGTCGATGTGAGCGGACAGCGCACATCGATTGCGACTGGTCATTGCGGCAACAAGTGGCACAAACCAGTCTCAATCCGGAGCGCGCACATCGACACATGCAACTGAACTGAATGCTACACGGAAATTGTCGATGTCTTCCGAACGGACAACTCGTACTCGGGAGTCATGTGATAAACATTCAAAATGGCTGTGCACCTAGACTGGTTCCCGGTCCCAACATCGGAGCCAGTTGGGACTACGAACCAGTCTAATGTGCACCACAAACGAGGAAATTCATTGCCAGAGCGCGCACATCGACTGCGACTGAATGCAACTAGATGCAATGGTCGGCAACGAGTAGAACATGTGCAACTGATTGCAACTACCTGCAACGGTCGGCAATAGCGTTGCCGGGCCGCTCAGATCGACCTGTTTGTGCAACTGATCAGTTGCAACTGTTTTCAGCCAGTCGCAACCATTGCCGGCAACGGCATTGCAGGTAGTTGCATCCAGTCGCAAGGTCGATCTGCG
>NMRB01002638.1:45359-62478 GCA_002633025.1 Notospermus geniculatus | reverse complement strand
TGTAGGCCCGAGGCCCTAAACATGGTTTCTGCTTGCTTTTGACTGGCGTCTAGCACGACTCATTTTTGCAACAATACTTTCACCATCGAACATCGAAAATCGAGCGTCAAATGCCCTCATGGGAACTTATATTTCATCATCTATATGTGCGTAAAATGCATTCATGTCATTTTCGCTTTACTTATAATTCCAAAGGGGAACGATTTTTAATACAACTACCAACAACCTCAAGAAGTCGTGTAACATATAAATCTACAACATGTATTACAAAGGCGCAAGCGATCTCTAACATCCTGGGATTACCGAATCTGTGAAAAATATTAGTCCTGTAAAATGACAGGGAGTCCTGTAAAATGACAGGAAGTGCAGTATATCAACAGTACAGCCCGTAAATTTATGGTTAAAATTAAGAAGCTACCGTTAAACTACAGAAGCTCCGTCATTTTACAAAAGTACTTGTCAATATATCACGACACCCGTTATTCAACAGAAATATCTGTTTAACAAGAGATTTTTGGAGTATTTATGAATTACAGCACGATTCTGTAAAATATTTTCTGTAAAATCTTCTGTTTTTTCTAACAGTGTGGGCAACAACTCAGTTTTTTCACAAGAACGCATGCGTTGCGACGTTGAAAACGTCATTGACGTCGTGACGTTATGTGAAATGCGTCATTCAGAATTAATGACGTCGCTCTTCGGTCTGTTATTTACGCAAAAATAGTCAATTTTATCGGTGAAATTCATCATGTTTCCGCTTGAATTTTCTTTTGACAATACTCAGATACATTGAGTCAGTCCTATACTTGATGATGGACGTGTAAAATTCAAAATTTAGTGGACTACTTCAGGTATATTTAGGGCTAGAAGTAGGGTGTAGTTTCAGAATTAAATGGCAAATAACGTTGGTTGATTTTCGACGTCATACTTTTTTAACTGAGTTGTTCGTCAGCGCCACGTCACGGAGTTTTTCATCCGGTTCCTCATTGTGATATTCCTCGGATCTTTCCAGAACTTGTCATTATTCTGTGAAAAATGAACTTCACTTACCTGCATAATTCACCATCTGCATTGTACTCCTCCATTCTGTGGTAGTAGAAACTGGTTTCATGAATGTGAAAAAGGCTTCCACCTATCCTCGTGTCGTTCCACACCGGAGTTCTCTTTTCATTTGATGGAGACCACGTACATATAATTCGGCCACACATATTGAACCTGGAAAGGACGTTTGTCATTATCATTATGTAGACTTGGAGTGGGCCTGGCAAGATGCTGCCGCTTAAAGGACCACAGTATTGCTTCCCAATCCTGCGTTACACCTACCCGCGTTAAGGGAGACCTCTATTGACGACTTGGTAAACCACGCATGCTACTACGTGCATTGTAGTGTAATCATACATTCTCCAACACTGGTGCGAAAGGCTTAACTACAGTATTGGAGAATGGTGTCGGTGGCGCCGGCTGTCGACAGAAAGTGGCAATACCGTGGTCCTTTAAACTGGTCGTCAATCGCCGATGGTGTCGCAGCTGACCTGCATGACGGGCAGGATAGGTGATCGAGCCGTACATGTAACTCGATACGGTCCCCTTCGGCTTCGCGCAATTTGTCGGGCCGCATTGCGACTTCCTTATGCACTGGCGACTTGCTTGTCGTGTTTATGTGAGCGATAGAGCCAAGCGCCACACTTGTTCTCCATCAGTCGAGACGAAATTACATATATTCCACCCCTGAAGCCGGATGTTTCACAGTTTACATGAGCACAGGTGCCTGGTGATGGCGATGACCCCTAGCGACTTTTAAGCCTCCTGTGTGTTACTATCCTTTTTGTAAGACCAGTTCTGACATGGTTGATTGAATTGCTTCGTGCTCAGTCATCTGTGACAGTAAATTGGATTTTTGGTGTCATAAGGAAGAGGACATCATTAATAAATGGTGGTTGCCAATTTCCAAAATGTTTAGCCATGTCCAAGAAATTAACAAATTAATCTTGGTTTCTTTTTTTCTGATACACACTGTATATTGTATTGTTATATTTACGACTACGTATCAAGGGAATGCAATTTCTCTTTCACATGTTAGAGCGGGAAAGCCCCAAAATAGCCTCATTCAAGCTCTGAAATTTCTAATACATGTATCCACGGACCTGTATGCTGACGGGATAGGCAACTCGGGCGTGTCATGTGACCACCTGTGTTAATTCCCCTATCACGCTGCATTTTCTCTACTGTGAAGGCATAACTTTCTTTTTCAAAGACGTTGAATGTTAAAGTAAGCAACATGCTTTTATGACGTGAGGTTTTATGTTTAGCATTTGACAGGTTATGGATTAATCGCCGCTTAAAAATGACCGCCGCTGATCAGCCTTCATGAAACCGTCCGATTCAAGATGGCGGCTGTGCATGCATTCGAGAAAAGTCTGCTCATTTCAGTTGAAGTAAACAAGAAACGATGGGATAATATGTCGGTAAATTGGCCCGCATCGTTTCGATAGATCAATACTGAATGTCATGACACCTAGATTTAAAGGTGCTCTAGTTCGAATTGTAAACATTACGGTTTGTTTATTTACATGGTTGATTATAATAGTTATTTTTCCTTGGACAGGTGGCAGCACCGTGTATACCAAAACATTAATGTTATCTATTTTTATACCTATCTTGATAAATATTCTTGTAACTGAAATATATTTATGATTTTACGCTCAAAAACAAACAAAAAGTTGTGAAAGGCGAGAATTAATTCGATTTTATCTGATTTGTTAGTACCAGAAGTTGACAATAGGTGGCACACCATAATGTTTACAATTCGAACAAGAGCACCTTTAAGTATGAAACGAATTACTTTTTACGATGTCACCGTTTTTTGTTGCAGTGCTCGTATATATCCGAGTCGGTCGATCCGACGGCCGCGAGTCAGTTCTAACACAGGTGGCGTACGTCATCACGTAGCGTAGATTGGTCCCCTGTCGTAGTTCTCGCTTCACTACTAATGACGCTGGGGAATCAGTTCTGCGCGAAGCCGTGCGATCGCCGTATTCGGAGTCCGCGTTTTCCAAACCCCCGTGTCAAACTGGCCGACTCGGAAGAAAATGAACAGGACCGGCTATAAAAATCTATAACTGGAGATAGAAATGTCATCGAATTTGAGTAAGTAACGCGTACAGTCGGATCTCAGTGGTCTACTGCAGCTCTCTGAGAAATTTGGTGTTGTAACTCATTTCCGTAACGAGTTTGAGCTGTAGTACTTTCCGAGATTTCCCCAAAGTTGAAAACCTCTGTTAAATCCCCAGCACCTTTCAGCTGGAAAGGGTGAACCATATGGCTGAGAAAATCCGAGAACATTAAAGGTGCTCTAGTTCGAATTTTAAACATTACGGTGTGCTACCTATTGCCATCTTCTGGTAGGCCTACTAACAAATCAGATAAAATCAAATTAAATCTCGCCTTTCACAACTTTTTGTTTTTGAGTGTAAAATCATAAATACATGTATATTTCAGTGACAAGAATATTTATCAAGATAGATATAAAAATAGATAACATTTATGTTTTGGTATACGGTGCTGCCACCTGTCCGAGGAAAAATAACTATTATAATCAACCACGTAAATAAACAAACCGTAATGTTTACAATTCGAACTAGAGCACCTTTAAGCGTGACTGAAAATCAAGGATGAAAATAATGGTCACTCTAGTGAACCAATGATATGGGCGATTATGAAATGTACAAACTATACGTGTATATGTTTGTAAGTTTTGTGTGCATGTTTTTACACAGAAATATCTGTTTTGACACAAAAACATATACTTTATCCTCGCCTCTAAGAGAGTACTCATGACTAGGCCTTTGTTCCATTCCATAATTGGCGCCGGTGCTTCGTTCTTTGTTCGACCAATCAGCACGAGGATGTTTGTTGGAATATTGTACTTACATTACAATGACCTGGCAATGCCTAGACTTGCCTCGAAGGTGTCACTTTCAGGGCCCAGTTGCACGAAACTCACGACAGCGCTATCTTGGTGTTAGCGCTATCTTCATGTTAGATGACGTAAACATCCATTGTTCTTTTACGTCATTTAACATCAAGTTAGCGCTAACACCAAGATAGCGCTGTCGTGAGTTTCGTGCAACCGGGCCCTGGACAATAGGGAGGTTTCGCAAGCGCCCAGTTAGGCCTAACCGGCCGTAGTAGGGCCTAACCGGGCGTTTGCGAAACCTCCCTATTAATGACTGACCTCTTGAAGCAAGGTTCATTGGCACACGGATTTGGTCCGTGTCCGACACGTATCCGGTCCGCAAAAAATCGGTCAAATGGTTATAACATAATGCGGATGTCAGGTCGACCTTGCGATGGCACAGAACAGGCGCACGCTGACTCTTCCGGATCACTTTGCGTCTGAGGCACGACAGCGTGGAACAAATCAGTCGCCGATCTGGTGTGACATGACTGCAGTTGCGACTCACTTGCGGGATCAGTTGCCGATCAAAAAGATCGTGCGGATGTCAGGTCACACTGCGATTGCTTGCGCCACGACGGAACAGTCGTCGGCATCAGCTGGATCGCAAGCACGNCCCCCCCCCCCCCCCAGTTAAGTGATTAAATGGCCATCCAACTTTGTGTGTTGCAGAAAACACTTTGATCACTAAAGCTGCACATAAATTCATCGAACGCACGAAACGTTTCTAGACCTTGCACTTAAAGGACCACGGTAATTGCCATTTTCTGTCGACAGCCGGCGCCATCGACACCATTCTCCAATACTGTAGTTAAGCCTATCGTCCCAGTGTTGGAGAATGTATGATTATACTACAATGCACGTAGTAGCATGCGTGGTTTACCAAGTCGTCAATAGAGGTCTCCGTTAACGCGGGTAGGTGTAACGCAGGATTGGGAAGCAATACTGTGGTCCTTTAAAGGGAAACATGCGAAAAATATTGCCCGGCCGGCACAAGTTGTCTTTGCTTTGATTAGTGCACAGCGCCGTCTGTTAATAGGCGGTGACACTACGCTGCTGCACAGGCCCCTGGAGAGCTATCAGTGAGTTTAGAACACGTATCTAACCAAACGTATCTGAAAAACACAACACGTATCTAAAAACACACCATGAGCTCACAAATTCGTGAGCTCGGGGTGTATTTTTTTACAAACTAGTGTTTTTTGGTTAGATACGTGTTCTAAACTCACTGATAGCTGTCCAGGGGCATGTGCTGTAGCTTAGTGTGACTGCGTATTAACAGACGGCGCTGTGCGCTTATCAAAACAAAGACAATCCTGTGCCCGCCGGGCATTATTTTTCGCACGTCTCCCTTTAATTCCGCCACACTGTTCTTTTCAAGTTACAACGTTTGCCCATATAAAGGCTCGTCTACACGATCCTACATTTGTTCAAAACATCATCATACATTTGTATGATGATGTCGACAACCGGCGCCACCGGCTGTCATACATTTTGTATGATGATGTCCAAGCTTGTTTGTCGATTTCTGTCTTGTGACAATGCAGCTAAAATTTTGAACATCATCAAACATTGTTCAAAGCAGCATCATAATCTTGTATGATGATGTTGAAGTTTGTTGGGGATTTCGATCTACAGTCCAACATTCATGGACATTGTATGATGAAGTATGATGGAGAAAGGATAATGTTGGATGCTGTTCAAGTTTGTTGGGAAAACCGTCCACACGATCATGCATTTGTCCCTGAACATCATCACACATTTTTTTTGGGATGTTTTGCATTGGCAAGATGAAACATGCAGCTAAAAATTTGAACATCATCATACATGTTCAGGTTTGTTGGGAAAACAGTCCACACGATCATACATTTGTCCTGAACATCATCACACAAATTTGAACATCATCATACATGTTGGTTGCTGTTCAAGTTTGTTGGGAAAACAGCCTACACAATCAAATATCTGTCCATGAACATCATCATACAAATGTATGAGGATGTTTTGAACAAATGTATGATCGTGTAGACGGGCCTTAAACTGTACTGCAAAAAATGTCACATTCTGTAGAAAAGCGTTTGGCTTTTTCTTCTCCAGAAAGCTGTACATGCATATGATATTTTGAATAAACTTACGTTACGTAATTGAAGCAGCTGTCGTGAGCTTTGGTTGCCTGTTCCCCGAACCACTTTCGGCACAGAAGGTGCATGCTCCGACATTTGCCTTCGTAACAGTATCCCCTGCCTTGGTCGCATGGGGTCGTGTCTCGCTTGCGCTGGTAAAAACATCCTCATACAAATGTATGAGGATGTTTTGAACAAATGTATGATCGTGTACTGTACTGCAAAAATGTTACATTCTGTAGAAATAGTCGGGTTCCAAATTGTCCAAAAAAGGCTCCCGTGGGAATTTCGTGAAGAAAGTTGCCGACATACCTCAATCGAAAGAGTATCACGTCCTGAACAGGAAAATCTTTGCCGGCACTTTGGCATTTTCTTTTGATAGGAATATGGGCGGTTTCCATGGCAACCAACCACGAAAATCGCATTTTTTGTTAAATGCTGATTTCTGAGCCCTTGGCAATGATATTTTGTTCGCTCAAGTGGCTATTTATATTTAACACCATCCCGGCTAAAATCCTATATCATCGTCAAGTTCATCCGGGGTCAAGGTCATTCCAAAAGGTTAAGGCCAAATGGAAATTTTGACGTTTTCCCCTGAAATTTCCGGACTCTAGGTTCAAATCTCGTGTATATGAACATACTGAGAAATAACAAATACTTCATGGTGTAGAAAATATCTGCTGATAATTCCTTTTCCTTTGATGTATAATACATGAACCTACGCCTTGCGTGATTTGAGGAAATAAGGGGAGAAATACACCATGGTGCGTAAAATAGTAGGACAATGACTTTATCATTAGTCCCAAGAACTGAGCTTTGTACAGGAGAATGGGACCCGATGTACAGCTAACTTTTGAACGGTTGGATTTACACCCCATAAATGTATTACCAACAGATAGAAACATGGTGCCTCAGAAGCAGACAGGCATGTTCTTTATAGTTTTCAGTAGTTATGTAATAAGAAATGACGTTTTTTATGCAAATTAACACAAAATGGGTCAAAATACATAAAAACGCCGTTTCCAATTACGTAACCAGTAAAAATTACTAAAAACATGCTTATATGATTACGAGGCACCATGTTTCTATCTGTTGGTAATACATTTATGGGGTGTAAATCCAACCGTTCAAAAGTTAGCTGTACATCGGGTCCCATTCTCCTGTACAAAGCTCAGTTCTTGGGTCCAATGATCAAGTCATTGTCCTACTATTTTACGCACCATGGTGTATTTCTCCCCTTATTTCCTCAAATCACGCAAGGCGTAGGTTCATGTATTATACATCAAAAGAAAAGGAATTATCAGCAGATATTTTCTAAATCATGAAGTATTTGTTTTGTCTCAGTATGTTCATACACACGAGATTTGAACTTACAGTCCGGAAATTTAAGGGGAAAACGTCAAAATTTCCATTTGACCTTAACCTTTTGGAATGACCTTGACCCCGGATGAACTTGACGATGATATAGGATTTTAGCCGGGATGGTGTTAAATATAAATAGCCACTTGAGCGAACAAAATATCATTGCCAAGGGCTCAGAAATCAGCATTTAACAAAAAATGCGATTTTCATGGTTGGTTGCCATGGAAACCGCCCATATTCCTATCAAAAGAAAATGCCAAAGTGCCGGCAAAGATTTTCTTGTTCAGGACGTGATACTCTTTCGATTGAGGTATGTCGGCAACTTTCTTCACGAAATTCCCACAGAATACCATTTGGCACCTGACTAAAAAGCGTTTGGCTTTTTCTTCTCCAGAAAGCTGTACATGCATATGATATTTTGAATAAACTTACGTTACGTAGTTGAAGCAGCTGTCGTGAGCTTTGGTTGCCTGTTCCCCGAACCACTTTCGGCACAGAAGGTGCATGCTCCGACATTTGCCTTCGTAACAGTATCCCCTGCCTTGGTCGCATGGGGTCGTGTCTCGCTTGCGCTGGTCAACACACTAAAAATGATTAGATATATTCTGTAGGCCTACATGTATTTTGCCACTCATGCTCGAACGTAGGCCTACATCCTCAGTCAAAAATAAATGCCCAGCTAATTTTCCGGCATATCGCCATGAATATTTTTCACAGCCACTTTTTCTTTTCATGCGCATAATCTAGGGCCACTAGGACACCTTTTAAGACCACAAAGCTTGAAATCATTACACAACTCATTGGTGTACTGTGTTTTTGGCAAAAGTTTGAAATTTGGCCAAAATATCGTGTGTTTTTAATACTCACTTGTTCGGGTTGAAACTGGCACTGTTTTGAAGCCAGTCTGTTTCTGGACAATACAATTTTTTAAAATTCAAAATTGAGCAATTTTGTGACGATTTATGATGATTTTTCTGTGGAGTAAAATCCCCGCAATTCCAGTTGACTCCAAGCCACATTTCATCAATACCCCGATCACGTGCCTAATTCAGTCAGTCCATTGAAGGCCTGTTCAAACCGGGGCTATTCAAACATTTATAGCTGTGGTTACACTACATAGAAATCCCCGGGCTTTTTGAGCCCGTGTCAAGCCCGGGCCTGAAAAAAACCCGCCTGAGACCCGGCGAGCGTCTACACTACTAAAATCTAGCTTAACTTAATTCCTACGCCCGGCGATAGGGTCGCTGCTGGAGCGTACTCTTCACGAAGAGGAGGCGCTAAATTGGAGTGCTGGCTTTTTACCGCGCATGCCCACAAGACACGCCGCCTGTCGCGGTGTTCAAGAACCAGACAAAGCCCGGGTCTATTGCGCTTACACTACTTAAAAAACCCGCAGGAGACGCGGGTCTAAATTAAGCCCTCCAAAAACCCTTCGAAATCGGAGGGTTCAAAAAGCCCGGACTTTTCATCCCCGGGTCTATTAGACCCGCGCTTTTAACAGGTGTAGACAGAAAAAGCCCGGGTGAGACGCGGGTTTTTATGTAGTGTAAACAGGGCTTATGTTGATCCCAATAACAGGTTACGCAGGTGTTTATGACTGACACAAGGCCTGCATCAATGGGAGTTGACCACGATTCATAATTTCACAAGGGACCTATTACTCCATGTCAGTCGCTCCTTTTGTGGTTGAGAGGTTAATGAATATTCACCATTGGGTAATGCTAAAACCCTGTGCCTTGAGTGCCTGGAACGAATGGCAAGAACTGGGCAAACCATTTTACAGAATCATCTGTAACTTTGCTTTAAATGAGAATGTTAGCATTCCGAAAATTTTCATGTGTCAAGAAACAGATTGGCTTCAAAACAGTACCAGTTTCAATCCGAACAAGTGAGTATTAAAAAAACGTGATATTTTGGCCAAATTTCAAAACTTTTGCCAAAAAGACAGTTGTGTAATGATTTCAAGTTTTATGGTCTTAAAAGGTGTCCGAGTGGCCCTAGATTATGCGTATGAAAAGAAAAAGTGGCTATGAAAAATATTCATGGCGATATGCCGGAAAATTAGCTGGGCATTTATTTTTGACTAAGGGTGTACATCAACTTCCGATGTAACTACATTGAACCCCTTGGAGCTGCTATATGGTACGGCTCGACCTGCCGGCCATGGAGGATTTCCTTTTAATGGCCTTGTGTTGGCGCTTTGGCCTTGGCGCCAGAAGTGGCGTAGAGCACGGTCCGTATTAATTAGTGAGGTTAAGATCCTGAACGCGAACGACAAACATGAACGCGAGTGACGTCAGTAGGCAGCCACGTGACTAATGCCCGTTGTACACGGTCCAATGTTTTAGTAATAAAATTTCTGTACTAAAAAATTGGATCGTGTACATCGGGATATTGGATGAAATTTTTTATTACAAAAAAATATTACCATAATAGGACCTGTCCTATTTTTTTAGTACTAAATGAAATATTTGGACTGAAATCGAACGTGTACATCGGGGCAATATTTTTTAGTACAATTAACCCCTTGTGGGTCAAACAATGTTTATGCATCATTCGCGGATATTGGTATTTTTTCAGCATTTTGTGGGTAGGAGAGTTAAAGCTATCCATGCAGGCCTATCGTAGATTGATTTCAAATTGTATTATGTAGCTCTTGCCTAAATTAGCAACCGCAATGATGTAATCCTACCGGTAGGAGCCTGTACCATGACGTACATGTACAGTTCGGGCAGGTGGAAATTCAGGAAGGTTGTGCTTGGTAAGATAGCGGTTTTAGCCGCTGCACAGGGAACCATTGCGGACAGTAACCTTGGTTGGACGGGTGGCATGTTCGAAAATGCAGTAAAATTTATTACCGTGTACAACGGAGCCCATAGCAGAAAAATCGTACGAAAAGTTATTACTAAAAGTTAGTAATAAAAAATTGGACCGTGTACAACGGGCATTACCCAGTCGCGTTCGAACGCCGTTTCTTGTACAGGAATTCCTCTTCCTAATACCCCCATCACACTGAAGTCGTTCTCAAAACGTCCTGCCCCGTCCTAAAAAAATCGTAAAACGGGCTAGAACGTGTACCCTTGGCCAAATAATGCTTCGATGTACTGGAGCACCCTTCCCATCCATGAAGTTCGTAAAAAGTCTGTAAAACGTTGCCACTACGTCCACTCCGTTCGCACACAGTTTGAGCCCGTTCGGCAAAATTTTCAAGAACGTACTGAGAACTAGCTCAGTGTGATGGGGGTATTAATATTTTGTCCTGAAGGAGGTCCACCGGGCTTAGGTAATCCGAATGAATAGCTTAGACAGATCTTCTTAAGGAGGTCATGGCTGTGAACCCCATATTCAAGGAATCAATCCAATAGGCATGATGTAATGTTTGTAGAGGGGTCAGTTGGGCCACGCTCAATTAACACTGTTCCCATTGCATAACTACTAACCGTGGCCAATAAAGTCTGGCATTGCGTCACTGCTTCTCGCCACCCGATTGCGTTCTTGGAAGAGGTGAACGTAGAAAGAGGCGATTTGTGGTTTGAACATGGCATAAGAACACGAATTAATTTGGGTCGCATGGGTGTCGTTTGTGGATAAAACCATGAAATACTTCAATTCCTTTTGGCATTACTGGAAAACCACTGTGACCTATATATATGATCCTCCGCTGAAATAGTCCGGACCTGCAGGTGGCAGAGTCAGTAAGGTGAAACCGCTTACCTCAGCGTCGGAGATTGTACCAATATAAACTGCCATTAGGGAGGTTTTGCAAGCTTACGTTTTACATTTACGATTACGATTTGACGACGTCATGACGTCATTACAGAGTAACGTGACGCCTTGTGACGCGATGGTGCGTCATCTGACGTAAAAGGCTTTCCGTGTATGATAAAATGTTATCAATGTATCCCATGTTTGTCCGCCTCTCAAAGACACATAGGTCCATGATTTTATTTGTAATCTTCACTACAACTTGGACATTTACCCATTATTAGATGTGTCAAATTGAAAGTGATATTTATTTGATTACAAACGTGAAAGATTTGACGTTGATTAAATCGTAAGTTTCTTACGTGTAGCAAGCGACTTGCGCGTAAAAGACTCCCGCATAGCCGACGTCATGACGTTTTCAAATCGTAATCGTAAATGTAAAACGTAAGTTTGCAAAACCTCACTATTGTTCGAGACACACGTACAATGCATGCCCAATTACTTAAACAATAGACGACGTTCACGTTCCTGGTTAATTCACTTCTTAACCAGATATACGCAAATTTTTCACGGGAACGTTTTGCAAGCTTACGTTTTACATTTACGATTACGATTTGACGACGTCATGATGTCACGCCTCATGTCAAGAAAGAACGTGACGCGATGGCGTCATCATTTGACTTGAAACTTCCCGTGCCGGGTGAAAAGAGGCTCGATGGATCCCATGTTTGGCAAGCGCTCCAGGGCAGATGTGCCAAGCATTCTTCTTGTCGTTTTTGCTGCAACTGCGAAATATACCCATTTATGAATGTGTTAAATTGCAGGCGAATTCTTGGATTACAAAAACGAAATATTTGGCTTTAGTTAAATCGTAAGTTTCTTACGTGTAGAAAGCGATTTACACGTAAAAACGTCCCGCAGAGCCGACGTCATGACGTTTTCAAATTGTAATCGTAAATGTAAAACGTAAGTTTGCAAAACCTCACTAATGACGTCATTCCCGTTCACGTTTGTCGTTCGTGTTCAAGATCTTAACCTCTCTATTAAGTGGATGGGTGAAGTCACTCGCACGCAGGTCCCATCCGTCTGATAGGCCACCCATGCGTATTGCTGATACTCACCGTGGATGAGCTGCCCGTACACACATCCGCAATGTCACAATCGTTTATAAAGTTGCTTGGACACGGTCGATCCTCAACCTCACATTTTTTTGAAACTTTGCGACATATCACCCCACGATGTTTAAAGAGACAATTCTCACAACACGCTCCCTTCGAGCACTGAAAGTTTGGTTTGAGTTTACAGCCAGTCACTTGACAGCAGGGGTCGAAATACGGACAATCCTAAAAATCAGAGAATCAAGTTGTTGTCAGCGTGAAGCGAGACTCGACGCATATGCTCCCGTTCCATAGAGTTAACGTTTTCACTTTTCACTTTTCCCGTTTTATTTTTCACGATCTTCCATTTAGAGGGTTGGTTCCACAGAATTCACGCCCAAAAGAATGAGCATGTTCATTCCTCGAGTCACGGGTGATTTTCATTTATTCACGCATGAAATTAATCGTACTCAGTGTGGCTATTCAAATCTTGGGATACGCTGGGGAAGAAGTTCCGGCACGTCACACTCGAGCAGACGATGCATCAGAAAATCGTCGCTACTCCTTCAGTTTAAAATGTTATGAACTTTAATAACCTCATATAACATTGTCGAATTATGCCCCTTCCATTATGATTGCCTTTATCGCGAAATTATTGCGTATTCGAGTCTATTTCACACAAAATACACGCATAACCCCATGTTCACATGCATTTTGCCATTTTGCAAGGGTTCGCCGTGGATCAGGGACGGATTCCTCTAGCATGGCATCAACACGGTAAATTCTGATTATTTTTCAATCATTTCCATGCGTCGAAGTATGTCCAGTGTGGAGAAATATCAAGAAATGTAGCCAGCTGGAGTACGCTGGGGCAGACCACAGAATTTTCATGGTGTACGCTGGGGCAGACGGTATTAGTATTGAATACAATACACCTGTGCATATCAGCGCTCGCACGGTGCATAGTCACCGTGGCCGAGTGGCATAGCAACCTGCCCACAGAGCAGGAGGTCACGGGTTCGATACGCGGGGCGTGTAAATTTTCTTTGCCTTGACTCAGTGTTTTTTTGTTTGTCCTTCTTTTACCTTTCTGTTTTTTTTTCATCGCGATCGCTAGGTATTGCGTGGTCGCCGTCGATTGTTCGTAGGGGTGGGCAGCCATCTCTGCGTTCACCTATTCAGCCAAGCTTTTTCCCCGGCGTGAGATTCGTGTGCAGTGAGTTACCAGTTACAGTCATCACTTCCTCCACATCCCTCCCTTCTCCCCAACCATGCTTATTCGACATAGCGAACCCCTGTCGCCACCAGGCTTGTTCCAATTTTCACCGTTTCTGTTTGTGCCACCCTTGAATATGATCACTACAATGCCAGTGCTTCGAATATGCCTTGAATGACCAAACATTTCACCGTTTGAGTGAATTGATTGCCTCTGCTTGCATGCGGCTTCCNTACCAAACGTTGCTTGAAAATGGGTATAAATACATTTCCTGATGAAAGTTCATATTTTGACAGTCTTCCCCAGCGTACACCACTTTGGGTCGGCCTATCTGCCGCAGCGTACACCAGTGTGTCTGCCCCAGCGTATCCTAAATTCGACATATTTCCATTTTTCTCGGTACAGAATGCATGCTTTTTCATAAATGTGCCTGAATAAGTTATGACTTTTGATCTTTTCATCTATTTGACGGTACAACCGCGAAGGAAATCCACAGAAATAGAACTGTGGCCAAAAAACCCACCTCGGCAGCTGAATTCCTCCCACCATGCATGAATGGCGACTCTCATCAAACCAATGCATGTAAATTATGTACCTTATTGGAACGATTAACGTTATGGTTTATCAATATGAGGTCACTGTCCTTGCAAACAGGGCCTACATAACAAAATGCAACTTGTCGTCTGCTCGAGTGTGAACTTCTTCCCCAGCGTATCCCAAGATTTGAATAGCCACACTGGTACTTGTCCGAAGGTAGAAAAATGATGCCTATGGAACCCGCATCATAAGAAATACATTGCCCATTCTTGGGTTCACCCGTGGAACATGACAATTCACGCGTGAACCGTGCAAAAAGGCCAATGAATCGTGAAAACGTGAACTCTATGGAACGGGAGCCTACCCACTGACGGGATAAGCGGCGACTTGACAATGGACACACAGAGAAACAGCGAGTTCATTTCCCAGTGTGTTCCGAACAATGCATCTTGCCCTGACAAGTCTTCCTATCACTCCTACTCTCGCTCAATCCACCCTTGCCTGATACTACCCACATTTCTGCTCTCATTGCCGCCCGGAAGACGAGTGGCCAATCAGAACTCTGTCTGTAGCAATTACCTCGCCGCCAGGAACTGAGCACTGAACGAGGTACACGAAATACGTTGTGTATGTAACCGGATACACCTAGGCTCGAGGTGAACCAACAGAGCAAACATGGCGGCTTCAGAACTTCGATGTCGCTTGGAGTCAGAAATTTGTGGAAAATACAACGTTTGGTCGCTAGTTTCACATCAGAAGGATACTATTCATGTGTTTGCATCAGGGAAGGACTTGTCTGTGTCAACTATGACCGGGAAAGGGATGTCATTCATGTTTTACGCGGCTTCAACGCTGCTCAATTGCGTCGAAGTTCAGATGTCACTGTGGACTACTAATGTATGCGAGGACTTTTCTGATTGGCTCTCAAGTTGGCTCTTCTTTCTATCGAAGTTCACGCGATTTAACAAACAATTTTTGTTTTTTGACGAATTATGCTGTAAAAATGAAGGTTTTGATATCAAGTAATAAAAGAACACAGGTATGCTTAACGTTGAATATGTTTTTGGTGAAATATTTTGTTCTGGATTATTTTTGATGACAGCAGTGGGGGTGAGTCTACTGAACGGCAGAATCTGCTGGGAGTGGAATTCAGTAGGGAAAATGTCAAGGGTGAAGAGAGCGTAGTTCGAAGGGCGAAGTGACCGTAGGCCTTGATATGTCAAGATGGAACAATGGGAACCACACCGAAAAACGTTACACCTGCGTAACCAAACCGATTTCCGTATTTCGAACCGATTTCGATGCGCAATAGGTGACATCTTGCATGTCATCTCCTTAACAGCCCATGCCCTTTAAACAAAAATGCATGTTTTGTATAGACAATATCACAAGAAGAGAGCTTGTGGTTGTGCCAGTTGGTGGTGTTTAGTCTCTGAAGCACAGGCGTCACATACGTCTGTCTGTACTTGTAGGGGAGGAGGGAGGTTTTTGGGGACCCTGGGGCTTACTATACCAGTGTATACACTATAAAAAGACAAGGCCTGCAACCACGGTGACTTTGCACCATAGGGCCTACCCTCTTACCTACTACTATTAGGTGGAGAATTCTAAAATACCTTGGTATCTCGTGCGTATGTTTCAAATGGATAATGCATTAGCCTCATTCTGAATGCAGCGGGTCTGGGTGACACAAGCAAGACCCCGCTCAGTGTTTCGACAATGGCGTCTGGCGTCCAACATTTCTCGCTTCGAGCATTCAGCGAGGTGGTGCAGCGAATGTCGGCCAGGTGGATACTCAGTGACCTATCCCAACGAGGTTTTGTACCATGAGGTACATTTCCTACTATGTTTAGTTTGAGGTATTTTAGAATAGAAATTAAACCCTCGGCTTCGGGTGTTGGTTGCGACACCAAACCCGCTCGGGTGGAGCAAAAATTCCGTCCAAACCCTCGGCGAAGCGCCTCGGGTTTGGACTACATTTTAGCTCCACCCGAGCGGGTTTGGTGTCGCAACCAAGACCCGAAGCCGAGGGTTTAATTCCTTAAACAAGTGCTTCCGGAAAATGTTCTACACATACACTGTACCCGATTTTCGTGTACCGTTTTCATGTCAAATAAAACGTTACTTAATGCATAGCAATACATTTCTGTAGTCCGAAAACACTGTGGCCTCCTTAGCTCAAAGGTCCACTTTAATCTTTTGTATTCTGCCCTGCAAACAATAGCTAAAGGTAAACCTTAGACTTAAGGAAGCTTCTAGTCAGAGGGCGTCGGTGAAAAAAACATGAAAAATACAAACTGCGATGAGATAGGCCCAAATTGATTGCTGTCAAATTCCCTGCACAACTGTTGATTCCCGCCAGTCACCTCACTGAGGCAAGGGGACACCTTTTACGGCAGTCATAGGGCAGGGGCAATTTTACAGGGAGGGGGAAGCACTCAATTTTACCCCAGGCCTATTCAGGCCGAAGCTTCACCGAGATTTTCACATAAAACTAATACAAACCTCTGCGCCTTCTGGTAGTCAAAATAGAACTTTCTGTAAAAGTTCGGATCCCCTTTTGAAGGGGATTCGTCGATTTTGTCTTCGGCCTCGCTGTCCTGGAGGAGCTCGTGCAGACAAGAAGACAGTCACAACCCGACGTCCAGACGTATTCGTCTTATACCGTCAGGTGCTGCCACCTAAGCTTAATTTGTGAAACTAATGTTCCCACGTGTTGTGCATGACCATGGCGGTGTTATAGGACTCGAACTTTAGTAATGCTGCAGTTTATTGACAGTTAAAATCTATTTAAGTACACAAAAGAGACATTTAAGTTCTTACGTGGGAAAACCCGCAGTTGCACTCGTCCTGCTGCTGTGCTGTCTGTGACATGACATAGTGTGCGCGCGCCATCATGCATGGTAAACTGGGTCAAGGCACACATAAATTATGTTTAATAATTTCTCCTTCGATCCAAAACAAACAGAAAACCAACATTTTATCGAGGAACATTGCAGAACTTCTATTTGACATAATTTAACTGATACAGTAATATTAGTAATAAAGAGAACGTATGATAAGTCCTAAAATCCTTTCATTTTCGATCGCATTAGAGCCGAAGTGGTGTCCTAATTTCAGAGTTTCA
>NMRB01002638.1:28492-44085 GCA_002633025.1 Notospermus geniculatus | reverse complement strand
CGATTGCCATTGCCAGGTTTTGAACCAACCCCTCGTGAATTCCAAACTCGTCGCCATGGTAGCAGTGTTGACAGGCCTATCGGCCAATCAACATCGCGAACACGTATGCGCATGCCCGAAGCAGACGACGCCGGCAGCCGACTGGCGAACTCGGCGATTGACAGTGCACTGGCTTGAAGACTCAAATGCAACAAAATTCGACAAAATAAACCTGCCAGCGATGGGTTGAATATTCCAGAGACAGTTTTACGTCCACCTTGGGTACTGGCATGAACTGTACGCCGGCAGTTTGATAAAAACCGATGGACGAACACAGGTAACCCCAATCCGAACTCGAATTTTTCTAAAGGAAAAACCATCACCGCATCAAGCCGATGTGCCGACCTCACTTCGAGACACAAATCCAACAAATTTCGACAAAATAAACCTCCCAGCCGTGGGTAGAATATTGTAGACATAGTTTAAAATCCATCCTGGGCACTTGAATGAACTATCCACCGGCAGTTCGTGAAAAATCGATGGGTGAACACAGAAAACCAGCCCGAAATTCAGACACCTTTTGTGTTGTCATGCAGATGACAGGTTGTTGCGCTTATCGGACCAGCTCCGCCAGGCCCGCAAATTTTCCATCCTCCACCTCGGCCAACACACCATTCTTCATCAAAAACCGTGTCAATTTTTAAGCCCCACCAGTACCCCATCCCTCTTCTCCTCACTCTTAAAAATTCTTGTCACCGCAACTTGTCTGCGAATATGGATGAGATGCTTTAGTCAGCCTGACGAATTACGTCATTCATGACACAATTTACTTGTCATGGCGAGTCGCACATCTCTGTGACGAGTTCAGTTTATCCAGTCGACAAGGTCTCTAGTTACGGCGATAAGTTGCAGGTGGCAGGACATTATTGCGCATGCGCTTCCCTCACATTTATCGCTCAATTTCTTGAACTCTAAGCATGCTGTCACCATCGTTGCCTCAATAGCCAGGAGGGTTTAGGGGTTATGTCTAGTAGTTTATACATTTCATAGGTCGTAGGTTCTAATCCCGCCGTAGGCCCTGGAATTTGGGAGAGTTTTTCTTTCATATGTACCTGTTATTAGTACTTGTAACCACCGCATAACGGTATCTTGGCGCATAATTTTTAATTTTTGTGTAGCCTGAATGACGAGATGTAGTTGTTTCAATGATAAGATGTCTCTTTTCCGAGGATAACAAGTTAAAAACTTGTCAATTGACAAGATAGACCCTGTCAATTTAAGCATATTCTGAGAACGAGTTCCAGCTTGTCAGTACGACGAGAATTTTTTAAGAGTGCTTCCTCGTTCTTCTCCACTCGCTAGAATTGCTCTCCCTCTGCGTCCCCAGACTCGCCCCTGCCCTGCCGCAACGGGGGAATCCGTGCTAAGCCCACCTCCACTCCAGCAATGGAAAGAAGGCACCTCCAGCCCCGGCCCCACCCACACCGCAACATCAAAACATGACCGCCAGTCCAGTAGTGCACGAGATGCGGAGTAGCCTACCTACCGTCCGTCACCACAACAAAACCAACTAACTTCGGCCAAAAGAAAAGCCCCCCCCCCTAGCCCAGGCCCTACCAGAACCAAAAACACCGCCTCGGAAATCATGTTCACAACATCCTCACTATAATTCCCCAATAATGCCCAGAGCTCCCTCCTCAAGGTTTCGCCTTCACATATTAGTTCACAGTGATATCAGGTTTGTGGGTTGTCAGCAGACCTGCCTACCCTACTTTTTTCCCTCAGAGTACCAGGACTTGGAGTATTTTAACGGTGGCACAAGACTTGTATTTTGGAAGGAAGGCAGGCGATATGTGGACGGAACTGAACTCCGTTTACACCAAAGTGCGAAGGGGAAAGGCTCAATATAGGAGGGCACACAACCTTTAAACAGGTTGAAATCGATAAAAAAACATGCAATTTTTTGTGTACTTTATTGAGAAAAAAAAGTATTTTAGAAACAGACCAGAGCGTATAATTCTATCGGAAATCGTACAGCGTACTGCGGCCGTTTTTGGCGTACGAAATACGCCGAAATCGTACACACAGAAAAATATTCATCTCCACTTGAGATAAGTGCTGTCTTGAAGCCCTTTGAAACACAAATATCTTGTATTTGAGATAATAATATCTCGAATCGAGAAAGCATCTGCCTAGTGGCAAAACCTGATATATTTGTGACTCTACCTGAGACAAATAGCGTGTTAAAGCTGACGTGAACGAACAAAAAGCCCTCATGCGGCGAGCAAGAGAATTGCAAACGCCCTGCAAATAGCTCAAACGAAGGCTCAGAACATGATAGGCCCCATGAGGTCAGGAGGGCGCCACCTCATTTGTCATCGAGCTTTAGAGGTGTCAACATCCTGTGGTGAGCTCCTGCTGAACACTTTTTTCAAAGAAAAAAGTTTGACCCAGCTGGGAATCGAACCTGCGCCTTGTTATCTCTGCCCTGCTGTCTTCCCCATTCAGCCACCGAACTTGTTGGAAGATTTCACATGTTTTCTCTTATTCGAAGCATTATAACGTAAGTCGAAGGCCTACGTCTATGACAAACATAAATCATGACCCTGTCAGTTGGCTCGCTGACCGAGTGGATAGAGCGGTGGATTACAAATCAGGCGGTCGACGGTTCGAATCCCGTCTAAATGACTACAATTTTTTTTCTTTGAGTAGTGTAAGAGGTATCCGGAGATGTTGACAACTCTGTTGCCTGAAGGCAAATAAGGTGGCGCCCTCCTGGCGTCGTGGGGTGTATCATGTTCTGAGCCTTCGTTTGAGGTGTTTGCAGGACGTTTGCAATTCTCTTGCTCGTCGCATGGGGGCTTTTTGTTCGTTCACGTCAGCTTTAAGCCTCCCGATACGCAACGTATCTCACGCTTGAGATATCAATAACATCGAATCGAGATATTGGTCATCGCAAATAAAGTATATCAGTGCGGGCCACCAGTTGGGCCTGACGAGATAACAGTGTTGCAATTTGCAAAAAAATATTACAGAAACGCTGACTTACGAAAGCAAACACATAAGAATATTGATAAACTATTGTTTGAAATCTGAGATACAAATTATAGGTTGTGAATGTTTCCCTTTCAGAATTATAAAGACAATAATTGTACAGCGTCGGTTTTCTCTCAACCAATACCATGCAAAAGATTCTGTGCTGTGCATTGGTCTACCCTATCAAACTGAACTCTACACAGCTTCTCGGCCTATTGGCTAAGTTGAATTTTAAGAGTTGCGGTCTTTTTGCATTGCGACAGTTAAGCAATCAAGGCCAAATAACTCTACTAAGGGTTGTTGCAACCATGTGGTTGGTTACAAACAACCCAACAGTTGGGTTGAAAGATCCAACAATTGGGGTTGATAAAGAACTCAACTGTCGGGTTGATACAAACAATCCATAAGTTCATATCAAAATGAACGTCATCTCATCTGTCTCCAGAGAAGAGCACAAAATATCATCCAGAATATTTGACTGGGGACAGTCGAAATGAACCTCGTTTCAACTGAACACATTTCAGTCTCAAATAGAGACCACTGTTAACTCATATCGAGACGGCCGTCCTCTCAGCTGGCAGATTTGACTTGAGACAGTCCTATCTCAACATGAAACATAAGTTATTCGTACTGAGATTCAAAGATCTCAATTTGAGATACAAAAGTAACTTCTTTTACGGACAAGCGTTCAAGACATTTTTATCTCAAGCTGAGATGAATATTTTTTTCTGTGTATGGGTAGGCAGGTCTGTAAGTGTGTTTTTAGTGATGTACACAGAGCGTTTGAAGTGAGTGAGTGTCTCGGACAGGTGAATGAACAGTTGCAGGCCTTGTCTTTTTATAGTGTATACACTGGTATAGTATAGCCCCAGGGTCCCCAAAAACCTCCATCCTCACCCCCTACAAGTACAGACAGACGTATGAGACGCCTGTGTCTGAAGGTTGATGCACCCTGCCTCTTCTGATCCACAGTCGCACTCCTCTCCCTCCTCGGTGACCCCGTTGCCACATACAGGTGGAGTATGAATAGCCGCGTAGAAGGGGGTGGGTGGGGGCTCGACCATGCAGCTAAAATCTATACCGGCTATGTCGTCAACGTTGCATTTTGTCCAGCCTTTATACTTTCGGACTTCGTCATTACTTGAAAAGAATGGAGAAAATTAATATGGAAAAGAATCGGACGTTCCATGGTGAACAGGACTGATAAAAAATTGACAAATATTTTACTTGACGAAGTCAGACCGAAATGTAAGATGGAGCAACATCGCTATTGGGTCACGTGGTTTACCATGGTGAGCCATTATTTCATTCGGAACTTCCGAAGGCAACTGCTCGGCAATTTCCCTAGACACTCGCATTTCCCCTCGGACACAATTCCAAGGCAGCCATCTTGAACGTGCAAGGATTTCCATGCGTTTCTGGGAGTTTGGATGCGGTCGCCTCATCACACCTGCAGCACCTACGCAGTATAGGTCACACAAAAACGTTGCGTTATTGGATCAATAATTGGCAGATTGGGTGAGATACCGGTACGTTTATATATAATATGCCTCAACTTATCCAGCAAATAAGGTTAACATCTTAACAGGCCAAACTTCTGCCAAAACAGTCCCACGGTCGGTCACGTGGGATGTTGATAAACAATATGGCTGCCTTGGACTTGTGTCCGAGGTGAAATGCGCCGCCCAGTGGACAGATAAGCAGTTCGCCCCAGGTCGTTCCGAATGCCATTATTTTCATACCCAGGGCCGTATTTAGCGGGGGGGGGGGGGCTAGGGGGGCAGTTGCCCCCCCNNNCAGGGCCGTATTTAGCGGGGGGGGGCCTAGGGGCAATTGCCCCCCCCAGAGCCAACCAAAAAACGTGATTTTCATGCAGATTTTGGGCAGAAAATGGCAATAAGAGGTCCTCTGCCCCCCAGAGAGGCTTTTGCTCCCCCCCCCCATGACCAAGCTAAATACTGCCCTGATGCCTCTGTGGAAAACTGCGGAACGACACGGCATTGTCATGACTGTGGAGGAGTTTGGGGTCATTGCGGCGAGCAGCATGGTCGGAAAACGCAAATAAAAGCGTCCAGAATTCTGATGATATTTGAAATATGGTATTATTGGTATTTCATGTTTTAAATATATGTTCTGTAGCTGACGAATGAAAAGCCACACCGTACGGTCCGCTATAAATAAACCATGGGATGTTTCTGACTGCCACGACTGTGGGTACTTCTTTGCCGCTCCACATCCATGGCGCCCATTCCAGCAGCGCCGCGGGAGTGGAGTGGCAAAAAGGAGCCAGTCAATTCTTTGGTTATCTCCGTGTCTTCACGTGGCTTGCTTGGTGCTTGACGTTTTGTGAATAAAGGCCCGTATTTTAGAATGCTCCTCAAACCCCCGTCACACTTAGTTCGAATCAGCAGGAATCAAGCAGAATCAGCCGGAATGAGAAAATTTGCAAAATTCGAGCTGGATTCGGGAGAGAATTAGCTTTGAAAGATTGCACTTCGAACACTTGGAACGCGCTTCGAATTCACCTCAAATTTAGTCAGAACTCTCGCAGAATGGCTGCAGAATATGGTTAGAATGTCGAAGAATTCACGAAGAATGCCTCTCGAACACAAAAAACGCACTTGGAATGTACTTCGAATGTAACAGGAATTTCCCGAGTGTATAAGAATGCCGCAAGAATGGTCCCCGGCGGGAAACTGAATCTAGCACTTTCAGAGTATGGACCCATTGGACCAGGTTGCTCTGCTCCAGATTGCTATCCTCCAGCAAGATCTGCTGGAAAATGGACCAAAAGAAAAATCGAATTTCAACAAAAGAAAGAGGAAGAGAAGACCCAGAAAATATCAGACCCGACCATGGCTGGTGGAGGAGAGGAGGATATTGTATGGACATTACACCAGACTGATGGAGGAGCTCAGAGTAGAAGACCAACAGTCCTTCTTCAACTACCTTAGGATGGAGCCTGCCATGTTTGATGAGTTGGTGCAGAGAGTGAAGCCTAGAATAGAGAAGCAGGATACAAGGATGAGGAAGGCGTTATCTCCAGGCTTGAAGGTAGCTATCACTGTGAGATTCCTGGCTTCAGGTGACAAGTACCCCAGCCTCATGTACAGCTTTCGTGTGGCAAGGAACACGATCAGCCTCATCATCCCTGAAGTCTGCCAAGCCATTGTGGAGGAATACAAGGATGAGGTCATCTCCTGTCCCACGACTCCCGAAGAGTGGACACCTATTGAGGAAGTCTTCAGAAACAAGTGGAATATTCCTCATGCTTTGGGAGCTTTAGACGGCAAACATGTGGCCATCAGGAAACCTGCCAAAAGCGGCTCCCTCTACCACAATTACAAGGGCTTCTTCTCAGTGGTTCTTATGGCCCTTGTAGATGGAGACTATAAGTTTCTGTGGTTGGACGTCAGCGGATATGGAAGTATGTCTGATGCTCAGATATTCAACGAATCAGAGCTCAAAGATTGCCTTGAAGACGGGAACATAGGGTTTCCTGAGCCATCCCCTATTCCTCACGATGATCAGCCTATGTCATACTTCATCCTTGGAGACGACGCCTTTGGAATAAGAACCTTCTTGATGAAGCCATATGGTCACAGGAATCTCCAAAGGGACGAGAGGATCTACAATTACAGGATTTCCAGGGGTCGACGTGTGGTGGAGAACGCCTTTGGAATCCTGGCCCAGAGATGGCAAGTCCTCCTCACCACTATGCAGCCCAGCCCTTCCATTGTGCAAGACATTGTTGAATGCTGTGTTTGCCTGCACAACTTGGTGAGGATCCGTTATCCTGCTCTTCACGATGGTATGTTAGATGAAGAAGATGACCAGCACAATGTGGTGCCAGGAGCCTGGAGACAAGTTGTTCAGCTTGAAGATGTGCAGCATGTTGCAGGAGGAAACAGAGACACCAAGGCTGGAAAGAGGCAGAGAGAGATTCTGAAGCACTACTTCAACAACCCAGTAGGAGCCGTCTCATGGCAAGACAGAATGATTGATGGATAAGAGACTGATACGATGATGACATAATTACATATGTACATTGATTTGTTTGTATTGCCAATAAGTATTACACAGTAACATTATGTGATTGATGGTTGATGGACAAGACACACGATGATACGATGATGACATAATTACATGTGTAAGCTGATTTGTTTGATTTTCCAATAAGAATGACAGAATAACATAATGATTGATAATTGATGGACAAGACACTGATACGATACATGTAGGCCTACATGTAATTACATATGTACGCTGATTTGCTAATAAGTATGACAGAATAACATAATGATTGATGATTGATGGACAGAATAACATAATGATTGATGATTGATGGACAAGACACTGATACGATGATGACATAATTACATTATGTACGCTGATTTGTTTGACTTGCCAATAAGTTACACAGTAGTGTGCATTTATCAATTAAATGTTCGAACTTCAAAAAATTGAAAGAAATGGAATAAATGTTACATTTTGTTCAAACTATCCGCGTAATGTCATAATAATCAACTTCAAAAGGGAGAGAAATCAAATCGTCTCAAACACTATCCACATATGTCACAATGTCACACAAATATAACTACTCCTGGTTTCTATCATCTTATTCTGACTGCTGATGGGTAGGTGTGGCAGTGCGCACAACTGGACGAGGGGTATTGACATCTGGGTTGTCATCAGCCTGGTTGGTGCCGAGTAGCTGGCTGAAGCTGTTGTATGAACCAATGCTAAAACTACTCAGGCCAGTGAGGTTCCCCGTGTCCTTGCTCTGGTTGGATGTAGCTGGAGGCTGTCGCTGTGGGGTACTGCTAGAGAAGGTCACTGGTCTAACGGGAGGCTGTTGCTGGTACTGTTGGTGCACCCAACTGGCATCCTGGGAGCCCCAAACAGAAGTCGGTTGGTGGACCTGAGTTGGCCATTGTGATGGAGGAGGCTGCCAGCCCACTGAAGGACACTGCTCGCTGCTGGGCCCAGGGATAGGTGCAGGAGGATAGCATCTCTGGAACTCGGTTTGCTGCTGCTGAGTCTGCCTGGTAAGCTGCTGCTGAAGCTGGAACTGGTACTTCTGCAAGAGGTTGTTAACTTCACTCTGAAACTTCAGCCACATGGAGGGAGGGAAGGTGTAGGTGACCTCCTTCATAAAATCAGCGAATGTGTCCTTCTGGCGCTGCAGAGGTGTCTTCTCAGCCTTGGAGCCGAGCTTGCTCAGCAGCTGTTTCTGTAGTTCAACAATGTTGGCTCTGGTAGACTGAACGTCATCAGTAGCCCTGGAGCTCATGGTAGAGTCTACATCGGACTCGGCGACTAGTACAGGGGGATGATTATCAGTGGCATCAGAATCGGACTCAGACTGAGTGGGGCCTGCTACTGCAGCCGGGGCCGCTCTGGCTTGAACTTTGGCTTTCATCTGGAAAGACACAATCATAATATAATGTGAAAACATATGGCGATGGGCAATGGTTACAAGTTCAATACAAGCATCAAAACGAAAACCTGAAAATAACGAGATGTAAAATATGTACTTACACTGACAGTGATCCTCTTTTTTACCTGGACAATGAGGTGGGGCCTCAGAAACTCAAATTTGTTCAGTATCCACTGGTCTCTGGCAGTAAGTTCATTGTCCCCTGAACCAGACGGCCTCTGCTTGAGTTTACCAAACCTCGACCTCATGTTAGAATACCACTTCTTGAGCTGGGCACTCGTCTTCCCCATCTCCTTGGCCTTCTGTGCCCACAGTGCCTCCTTGAGGTCCCTTTTTACATAATTTGGGTGTTTTTTGCTCAGAATACACTCTTGCTCAGGGGCCTGGAGCCAGTCCACCATCTCCTGCTCCTGCTCCGGACTGAAATCAGCTGTCACCAATTCCCTCTTGCGCTTCTTCTGGGACGTGGCAGCATCAGTGACAGGACTCTCATCGTTACTGTCAGAGGAGAACTGTGCTGGCTGATGGACCTCGGCCTCTATGCTCATCTGGGAAGCAGCAGTCGGGCGGGGAGCGGGGTCAACTTCGGATTCTGATGGTGAGGGGTCAACTTCAACAGCAAGAGCTGTTTCAACAGCAGGAGCTGGTCCTCTAGGGGCTTCTCGAACTGCAGCACGCCTGCCCCGTCCACGGCTTTGGCCAGTGGTGGGTTTCTTGACATTATTGGCTTTCTTTCTTGGTGGCATGACTTCACCAGCTGACTCATGAGTTCTCAATGACGTTCAAGCAGCGGTTGACCTCGTTTTTATACGACTTGGCTGGGTTCTGAAACACGTCTGGACTAATTTGAGGCCAAGTCGAGAAGTTCCGATTGCGTTTGAACCACATTCGGGCAGCAGTCGTAAGATTCTGATTGTATTCGAAGTGTGTTCCAGCTAATATCAAGGTAGATTCTGAAAGCAGTCGAGGTGAATTCTGGCTAATTCTAGGTGCGTTCTAGACATTCCGACGGGATTCGAAGTGGCTTGCCATTTCGATTGTCGTTCAAATGCCATCGGAATGTTTCAAATGCTGTCGGAATGCCGCCGGACTCTTTAGAACGCAGTAAGAATGCAGATAGAAGACACTTCAAATGCCGTTCGATATTTCTCCACTTGGAACGCACCTCGATAGTTTTGAACATGCTCAAAACATTCTGACAGACCACAGGAATGGGCCGGAACATTACGAACGCAGTCGGAATCCAGTCAGAAGTTTTAGAATGCACTTCGATTGTCCAGGAATGAACTACGAATTGTCATTCCGACGGCATTCCTGCTCATTCCGCCTCTAGTGTGACGGGGGTATTACATTGACATGATTGAGTAGCATTCTAAAATACGGGCCTATATCTTGTATAGACTACATCCATGGTAAAACCACGTGACCCACCAATTCCGGTGTAGGCTTGTTTCTTCCAGATGTAGGCCTATGATCACTCTCGACCCCAGAGTCTATTGCTACCGCTAATAGACTCTGGCTTGAATAGCGCACATTTATCGTTATTGTCGACAGAGGGCGCTCATGATGATTGACGAATCGACGAGTCGTATTGCGCTGTAACCAAGCCAAACGTGAGACATTTTGTGATTGGCCGATTCGGTCACGTGCCCAGAAGAAACTTTGTTAACCTGCGCCCATCGTTCTCACATGGTAGTGATGACTGCGATACACATGGGCATGAAATGGTAATTTCACCTCTTTTTCGTCATGTTCGTGGCTGAAAAGCCGTTGTTGTGAGTGTGTGGAGTACTGCGACCTTGGTTACTCGCCGCCTAACAAGCGTTGTAAGCTTATCGCTGATTGGTCAACATTACTAAACAAAAGAACAACGCCGCTGCTGACAGCACTAGTGACATCTTTCGGTAATAACTATCATCGAAACTGATTTGGTCCAGTGGTTTGACGCGAACAACCAGAAGAATGAGCGCATACCACTGGATTATTCAGTGTAGCCTATGATTGGAGTGCCTCCTTTACCTGTTCCATCAATGGCCATTGATTTTTATATACCGGCATGACCATTGGGTTCAAGGGGCTCTGTCAAAGGTGTTGCAAGCATGGGCAACATAATTTTGATGAAAGTGCCCCAAAATCACATTTCTACACGGAATATTTGAAATTCCAGGACATATTATGAAAGGTCTCGATGAGTAGAACACAGTGATATAAAAATTTTGAATGAAATCATGGAAATAAAAAAGTAGCAAAAAACATGCCTTTACAAAATTCCTTCTGTCAAATGCGATTTTCAGCGGATTTTTTCGACGCTGATACCATTAGATAGCCAGAAAAATTTACTACTACATATGTCGGATTCAATTTTCTCCACCCCATTGGTTTGGAGATATTCAAGATAAACTGCTGTCCATTTACTTTTGGCCATGAGTGTACGTCAGATCGCAAAAATTTTTGGTCCTGTTTCGAGTCCTTCCTAGGGCCTACCACTCCACCGGCTTTCATGACCCTGGGCCTTGCGGTTGCGAAACGTGCCAGTGTCACGGACGACACACACACACACAGACGGACGCCACTCAGTATACATATGACCTAAAAACGACACACGGTTTTCGATATATGAAACATCCAAAAGAAAGTTTACATTTACAGTTACCAGATGAAATGCAAAAGGATGGACAAACTATTCGGCATCATCGTAAAAATCTACGCTGAAAATGCGAGTCCGCGGAAGACATGGAAGAAGCGGCACCCTCCATTGTGACGCTGTGACGTCGCTACGTCATTGATGGCGTGTTGCACAAGGCGGTCACTGCTGGTGACATTCGGCAGATTCTCGTCCAAATAGGCAGGTTGTGGACAAAAAAAACTTGTTTTTATTCATTTCATNGCCTCATTAGGCCTTCTTGGCAAGTCAATGTTAAAGATAATGTATCACGGATATTTTCGCGGGCCACGAAATTCATTGTTTATTTACATTTTATTTGTTTATGTCCAGGCTTTCTTTGTCTTATGAGTAATTTGTTGATGGCATGCCCCTCTAGAAATTCGGTTGATTACAAATGTATTCATTTTGGTGAGTTGGCATGTCCCAAAAGTCCAAAATAACATAATGTAAACATCCATGTTTACAAACATTGAATGTAAACAATGAAGTCGTGATCTTTAAGTTTTACAGAGGGTATCTGTTGTGATTTTTGTTCATATCCAGCTCTGATCAGTTGGCGCAGATCATGCATGAAAACCAATCAAGCATGACTGGTACCAAAAGATGCAGGAAGAGTTGCTGCATAAGTACAAGTAAAACAAGAGAGGGACATCGGAGCGATGTCAATGGTTTCCGATGTTTACTGTAGATGCAGGAACATGTATAATGTATAACAGGGATATGTAGCACGCGATGTCTATGTTACACGGTATAGACAAGAAAGTACATAGAATAAACTCTGTGCACAAAGCACAAAGAGGACAGCACACACCACAACAAGGACGTTACGAAACGAAGACAGCATGCACCACGAAAATGACGTTGCGAGACGAAGACAACAGGTGGCGCTCGCATCGTTCTTTTCTCATTGTTGTGAAGAGTTATTTTTAGCCTGATTTTTTTGGAAAACCGTGAATTTCCGTTCTCTACGTAGGCATACAGTACCAAGGTGGTTGGTCATCGGCATGAATAATATCGCAGAATTTTTTGCTGATCGTGTCAATCTAATCATTCGGGAGATCCGAAATTCGCTAGAATTGGACCGCTCTGTTGATGAAGCTGTTGTTTTTCAAGTAGACAGTGTTGCGATATTATTCATGTCGATGACCTACTATCTATCATCTTAATGTACGCCTACATAGTAAACGGAAACGTTTTTCCCAAAAAATCAGGCTAAAACACTTCACAACAATGAGAAAACAGCGACGCGAGCGCCACCTGTTGTCTTCGTCTCGCAACGTCCTTTTCGTGGTGCATGCTGTCTTCGTTTCGTAACGTCCTTGCTGTGGTGTGTACGTACTGTCTTCTTTGTGCTTTTTGCACAGAGTTTATTCTATGTACTTTCTTGTCTATGCCGTGTAACATAGACATCGCGCTACATCACATAGACTTCGTTCAACAAAGAGAATGTCCTCGTTTTGCATTACGATGTCCTCGTTTTGATGTCCTTTATTTGCGGTTATAACCGCCCATATCTATATATTACGCACGCCTGTAAACGAGGTTGCACTAAAATTCGGCCGAACTGGAAGTGATAGCTGTGCATACTGTGCGGCTTTAACTTTGAGCGTAGCTGGTGCAACGGTCCTGTGATTCGCCTCCAAAGTGTGGCGAACTCCGGGAGCCTCTGGCAATGACTGGCCTTGCTACAACATTAGTTGTTTGTCGAGTTCGGCAATACTAGTAATATTAGAGAGGATGCGCAGCTTTCCGACTCCAACTTCAACTACGAGAATGAATTGTAGTCTAGGCCGTGAGACATGCCCATTATTTTTTCATTTTCGTAGCGTAGTTCTGGTAACTAAACATTTCCTCCTGTTTTATATGAAGATGGACATGCTGAACACATTCAGCTTGTTACCACACGATAAAACCTGCACATTTCCAAGATGGCCGCCCTTTTTAGGGGGCCAAAGGGATTAACAGTAGGGGTCAAAAAATTGATGTCTTCAAATCATATCAACATGGGTATCAAATTAAAGGTCTCAGTGAGTACAACAACATGGCGTGGGTTTCATCCCCAAAAATGTACACAGCAACCCTTGAGGGGGTCAAAAAGGGCCACAAATCCGATTTTTACCCCTTCTTACACGTTCCAAGAGGGCTGCAGGTGAATGAAAATATTTTTTTCCACATTGCTCTCATAGAACTTCAAAATGATACCCATGATGACACCCTTTTGGGTAACAGTTTTCAAGATCCTGAATTTGGACCTTTTTGGGCCCTTTATTCAGATCTTGAAAAATGTTACCCAAAGAGTGTCGTCATGGGTACCATTTTGAAGCTCTATGAGAGCAATGTTGAAAAAAAATAGTTTCATTCACCTGCAGCCCTCGTGGAACGTGTGAGAAGGGGTAAAAAATCGGAATTGAGGCCCTTTTTGATCCCCTCAAGGGTTGCTGTGTACATTTTTGGGGATGAAACCCATGCCATGTTGTTGTACTCACTGAGACTTTTAATTTGATACCCATGTTGCTATGATTTGAAGACATCAAATTTTGACCCCCAGGACCGTATGCACCAAACGAAGATCATCTTGAACTTAGGTTGAGCTACAACTTTTCTATTGTTCAGGTTTGCCAGAGCATGATGTGACAATGGAAAAGTTGTCGCTCAACCTGAGTTCAAGATACATGTAATCTTCGCTTGGTGCATGCGGCCCCTAATGTTAATCCCTTTAGCCCCTAAATAAAAAGGGCGCCATTTTGGAAATGTGCAGGTTTTGTCGTGTGGTAACAAGCTGAATGTGTTCAGCATGTCCATCTTCATATAAAACAGGAGGAAATGTTTAGTTACTAGAACTATGCTACAAAAATCAAGAAATAGCCATATTTTCCAGTCTCGTCTCACGGCCTAGACATACTTGATAAAAACGATTTGATAGACGAAAATGCCATAACTTTGTGGCAGAATAATTTTACATAAAGTGCGTATAAGTCGCAAATATCATAGTCGTCATGGTCGTGTCTCAAAGTCGTAACGACTAGGATTACGACTTCAATATTCATTATTTATCCGCACTTCCGATTTATAAGGCCAATTTTTTCTGCATTCAATTTATGGTGTTTGACGAATTGAAAACTTCACATCGTTTTATCAAGGATGTCCATAGCGGACTGCAATTCATTCTCGTAGTTGAAGTCGGAGTCGGAAAGCTGCGCATCCTCTCTAAAGCGGGGTTCATTGGCGCACTGATACGGCCCGTTTTCAGTCCGTTTGCCCCTAGTTTCCGGATACGACAACGCAAAAGTATTTGAAAGATTTTTTACGGACCTGAATCGGAGAAAATCCGTGTGCCAATAAACCCCGCTTAAGATCTCTACGCACGTCCCGAGTCTTTGCGGTCGTCGCCCATCCCGAAGATGGTTCCAATCGCGTGGGCTACATATACAGCCAAGACGGGTTTCCAGTCATGATTCCGAACGACACCACAGGCCACATTGTAGAAGCAGGCGGAGACGGTAGGCCTCTTTGCATATTGTATCGTCGACGAATCCGTATTAAAAGCATTTCCCCTGTTTAAAGTAGACGACAAAGACCAGGATTACATATCTGTGCAGGTCTAGCGTCCAATGGAAATACCTAGTAAGTCACATTTTTGGAAAAAATGAGTTAAGGCCAAATTCGTACTTACTAGGTATTTTTTCATCATAATAAACACAGGTTTTGTTTGCAAAATGTTCGCCAAAGCCTCAGAAAGACAGTGGTGCACGTACTTGGTTTTTACGGGGTCTAAGTCATCAGAATTGTGACTTACTACGTTTTTACCTTTTAGTCGGGTTCCAAATTGTCCAAAAAAGGCTCCCGTGGGAATTTCGTGAAGAAAGTTGCCGACATACCTCTATCGAAAGAGTATCACGTCCTGAACAAAAAAATCTTTGCACCGGCACTTTGGCATTTTCTTTTGATAGGAATATGGGCTGTTTCCATGGCAACCAACCATGAAAATCGCATTTTTTGTTAAATGCTGATTTCTGAGCCCTTGGCAATGATATTTTGTTCGCTCAAGTGGCTATTTATATTTAACACCATCCCGGCTAAAATCCTATATCATCGTCAAGTTCATCCGGGGTCAAGGTCATTCCAAAAGGTTAAGGTCAAATGGAAATTTTGACGTTTTCCCCTGAAATTTCCGGACTCTAGGTTCAAATCTCGTGTGTATGAACATACTGAGAAATAACAAATACTTCATGGTTTAGAAAATATCTGCTGATAATACCTTTTCTTTTGATGTATAATACATGAACCTACGCCTAGGGTGTTTTGAGGAAATAAAGGAGAAATACACCATGGTGCGTAAAATAGCAGCACAATGACTTTATCATTGGACCCAAGAACTGAGCTTTGTACAGGAGAATGGGACCCGATGTACAGCTAACTCTTGAACAGTTAGATTTACACCCCATAAATGTATTACCAACAGATAGAAACATG